>BOSO01006074.1:0-83823 GCA_018403395.1 Gorsachius goisagi | reverse complement strand
CTCTTGGGCTGCTCACTATTTATGGGGGTAAAATAATTGACTCATAGGCATATTTGCATACTGACCACTGTGCTTGGATTTCCACAACAGCCCTTGGCTGTTGCATTGCTATCTGTCTCCCCCATATCCAGTGGGTGCATCCTTCATGACCAGACACAGGCCAGCACTTGAAAGAGGTCAAAGGAGGGGGAGTCAGAGACGAGGGGGAGCACACCGCCACACATGCATTGCACCTTCTCAAGCTTTTCATTGTTCTCCAAACCTTTTTTAAGAGAATCCCAGCCAATTTTCTCCTTCTCATGTCTGTTTCTGTGCAAATTTTCACATCTTTGTCCAGCCAAACATGCAAATGTATAATCTACCAGGACATTTAAAATCTAGTCAGAAATCGGTGTTTTTACAAGCCTTTACTAGACTTGGTGCTGCACTGTGGCTGACCAAGCTCAGGTATTCTTCTGAATAGGAAGTCATTGACTTCTGAGGCCAAATTTCTCGATATGTTCAGATTTACTCAGTATTTAGTTGCAATATGGGGCCAAGAACATTGTAATGCTGCCTGGGTCTGCCATGGGCGGCTGCTGTAGGTGCATCAGCTCTGGGCAAAGGCCTTCCTGTGGGTAGAGTAGTTGGTACAATCAGAGAGGAATTGAAAGGCTGTGTAAAAATCCTATCACGTTTTCCTTATAATAGCCATGCTTCATTACACAAGATGAGAAACCACCTTTAAGGGAAGTGCTTCATTTCCTGTGTGGCCGGCTACTATATAATAGGGCGCCTCAGGGTAGAATATCAGAATTTTTCATGTGTGTTGTGCAAGCTTTTTTCCTCATACATGGGCCAGTGACATAAGAAAGAAGAGTATAAAAGCATAAAACCATCATAGAAAAGATCACCAAAGATGCAGCATTGGCCTGTGTCTGAGGCTGCAGCTAGAAGGTTACTTTAATCCACCATCAGGTATCAAGCAGCTGGAGGATGTAATTTGCCTCCAGCATTAGCGTTTGTATGCCCAGGACTTACTGAGGCCTAACCACATGCTCCACTGCTCTCCTCACCCTCCTGGTGACGTGAAGCCACCGCATAACACAGCCAGAAGCAGGGAGGGATGGGAACTGGGGAGGAAAGCGGCAGCAGGTCTGCACTTTTCATGGCAACAGGGATTTGTATTAAATAACAGTGAAGAACTTTATCACAACAGTGATAAAAGTGGTAAGATCAGGGAACTTAAATTTATTTCAGCCACAGATTTGCCAGATGAGCTCCAAGAAGTTGCTAAATAATCTCTTGTTTCTACATTCCCATTTAAAATCAAGGGATATAATATCTGCCCTAACAGGGCAGTTGTGATTATTTACTTTGTTAGGGTCAGATAATATAAAATACAAGGATATAAACTAAAATACACAGAATGGGTTTTGCCCTTCCAACCCAAAAAGAATCTTTCTTTGTGTCAAATGCTACATAACATTAGTGTTTTTTCATTTTTATTGTTTTATTTTAATAATACTGCAGATATTTCAGAAAAGGGCAATATTGTTTCTACTGCATTAAAAAATCATCATGATATAGGGGTTTTTTTGCATTTTTGCATTTTTCCCCTTTTCACAAAAAACCCTGAAACAAACCACAAATACTATTAGGAAATTTACCCTCCCACATCCCTCCCCACAAAAGAAAAATATTTTTTTTAAAAAACAGTAAAGTGTTAAACAAATCATGTATTAAATGCACACATTTGCAAGCACAGCACATTAGTAATACTGTATAATACTTTAGACCATGCCAAACCATATGTATGTGTATAAAGCTACAGGTGAAATAGTTCATAGCAGCAGGATAGGAAGCATGTTCCATATGAACGACATCATTCCTGTGGAGATATTTGGATGAGTAGAACAGTTCAAAGTACGCTGACAAGCTAAAATGTGCAAGTCAGTTTTTTCTGCAACAGCTGTGCATGTTATGATTAAAAGGGTGATCTCGATTTGTCTGGGGTTTTCATTTAGTGTCTAAGTGGCCAGTTGCATGGTGCAGGTCCCACCTCTTGGCGCATTTTACCATACGGGTTCATGAGGAGTCCTGATTGCTGAAGACAACTTCATTGAGATCAAGGCCAAGTGTAACATAACAGCACACCTACATTTGCGCATCCTTCATCAATAAGAAAATGTGTTGGTGTTTACCCTGGGAGGGAACTTAATCCACCCCAAGGCCCATATGTGGCTTTGGGGCCTTAGTTCTGCAACTCTGGTGGTTGAAGAGAAAGACCAGAAAGGGACACTGGATTAGAAATATTTATGGTGCACTAGAACATCCAAAAACATTAAGGTTTTGGAGTGGGCATTTTTTCCAGTGTCAATACGTAGCTTTCATTTGCTTCATTGCATTTTCTGCAGTTACAGAACTCAGCTCAATCTGTGGTTTCAATTCTGGCAGCATTTCTCTTCCAGAAGTATTTTTCCAATGGGACTGTGATTTTCATTGGTAACCTCCAGTTCTGGATGCCAAGCTGAAGACTCCCTCTGAGGGACGCCAGCACTCCCAAGGTGATGGTTCTTTACCTTCGTAAAGGCTCCTTCAAAATGTCCTTTTCTAAGCACCTAATGATGGAGGCACACAAAGGCAAGCAGGACTTAAATATTGGAAGTAGAACTGTGGTTGAGAAGTTCTCTCAGACTTCCAACCTTACCACATGAAAAATACAAATAAGGTGAAGTAAAATTAAACAGATTTCTTAGATTTAATTTGTGACTTGAGACAAAGTATGAAAATGCTTTTTTTAGGAGTTAACGCGCTGACTACATGTACGGTTCTATGTAATATACACTTAGTGACTTCTATTGAAGTGTTTTCCTCTGTAGAAGTTGAACGGGCACTTTTGTCTAATAACTCCAGAAGCTGGTACGTGAGCTTTGGTGATTTTGAATTGCAGAGAAGACATTTCTTCTGAGCTGTCTTGGGCTGTTCCTTGTCTCTCCCTATCAAATACTGTGCAGTGCAGTACAGTATTCCTCCACAGCTTTCTCATACAAACATTAAATTAAAAAAGGGCAAGAAAAAAAAATTTCCAGAACAAATAATAGGTCTTGGAATATTGGCAGGAAAAAAAATCCAAACCAAACAAGAGATAGTCTAGAGATTTTGATCCTGGGACTAGCATGTGCCTACCTCATGGTAACAACCATCCATCACCTGGATTGGGCAAGGGTTAAACCATGACAACATATAAAATCTGTTTTAAAACAGAGGGAGTCAGTTCATACAAAAAGGCCTGATATTACAAAGCCAGTACTGCTCCTTTTGCGAAACAGAGAAGTCACAAGACCCCGGTCTTTTAATTCCTTCATCTGCACCATATATCAGTTACCTCCTGGAACTTTTGTAGAGATTCATCTCCCCAGGGAAGCAGCGGATTCCCCAACATTGGACACTTTTAATACTCAGCTGGACAGGGTGCTGGGTCATCTTGTCTAAACCATGCTTTTGCCAAGAAAGGTTGGACCAGATGATCCTGGCGGTCCCTTCCACTCTGCTGTTCTATGATTCTGTGATTAAGGACCAGTTACTCCAACGGTCCAGCAAATAAACTCCTATGCCGACTTCAGCACAACCGTTGATACCATTGTGGGCAGAACAATCAGGGCCTAATCTGACAGTATCTAGAAAGTACCCCAAAGAGAAAAGCTATATAGTGCTGCACATTGTCATTACACAGTTCTTGATTTCTTCTGAGGGGAATGAATAGCCGTGCAGACAGACAGGCAAACAGATGAAGAGACAGACAGAGAGGCCAAGGTATGCAGAGCTCTAAATCTGCTCTTTTTTTCTAAGAACATCTCCACATATCTAAAGTAACCTTGCTCTTCTTGTTGTACAAGCATAGACAAACATACTTCACTTCAGGGGATGGGAAGTGTTGACTAAAATGAAGTACTGGCCACCCAGACACTGAAGAAAATGAAAAAGCTTTAGAGGTCTCCTGAAGCAGTACATACCTTCTTAGAGACCGTTAAATTACAAGAGCAGCAAAATTCATAGCTTGTAAGAAATATTCTCTATCCAATCTCCAGAAAAACAGTGACTCAGAGTTTGGCCCAGTCCACTACATTTTTAGACCTGTTGAAGCGAATGGAGGGTGGAGAGAAGGCAGTAAGAGCCACTGAGGTGTTGTTTCCTTCCTGTCGGCTTCACAAATACTTGCCCTGAAAGAAGAGCTGTTGGGTGCAAAACTCAGTCTCGCAGCTATCCTGGCCTAGGGAGTCGCACAGAGCCTGGTGCAGAAGCCACGGGCTGGAAAGGCTCCCTCTGATCTCAGTGGACTTTGGATAGAGCCCACATTTAGAGAGTAACAGGCACCAGCAGTTACAGGTTGTCCCCCCATCCCCTTGCAGTTTCTGCCAATATAAACAAAAGGACGTTCTGGTCCCCTTTATATACATACACAAAAAGCTGAAATGGTCTGAAATGCATACAGGTTAGAATGCATATATCTATACAACATTACACCTGCCAGAAATCAAAGTAGAAAAGTCTTACAGCACGTTATACGGTCCCTCTACCTTCTAAAAAAAACATTTACTGGAATCACCATATTACAGGAAGTCATCACTAACATACCATATAATACTATTCTTTTGCTTTTACATAATCATTACTTATACAGTAATTTAAAAAAATCACTTTTAAACAAGTATACAGTTTTCACTTTAAAATTAACTGGTTAATAAAATTCTGTGCAAAACAAGCCAGCCTCTATAATTAAGTGAATTTATTTATTTATTTATACAAAAAAAAAACCACAACCCAAAAATATAGTTCTTTCAGAAATGCGTCTCCTTTTCTGTAATGGTTGAAATGGTGCCATCTCCTTTCAGTTTGGCATCGCAGTCATTTATTGCTGCAATGTACGCTCCTCCTCCAAGTTTCCCTCTCATTTTCAGATCTGAGCTAGGTGTAATCAACTTCCTGAATTTCTAGAAAATTTGAGAAAATGGAAATCAGTATCTTTTTCTTGGTCACAGACACACATTTCTTAAACAGACTGACTGTAAAGCACCCACTTCTCTGGCATGACTGCTTCTCATTTCCCTGTTACAGGTACAGCCATAAAGCTGCATGCCATGCAGCAAATCACACCAGACCAAAGGCTAGAGAATAAAGGCAAAGGCAAGGTCAAAGTGAATTATCATGCTGATTTAGAGTAATGTTCCCTTCCATGAAGAAATTCAGCACACTGCTCCAGGTAATGCCCGTTATGTGGGTACATTTTGTTTCTCACGGTATAATCAAAGGATATACACTGAAAAAAATAAATGAACAAGAGACTGCCAAAGTCTATTAAGCTACAATAAAGAACAAAAGAAAAATATACATGTTCAGCTGAGAACTTTCTCTTTTATAGTAGTAACATCAGTAGGAACATTGCTGCTTACATCTTGGAGAGCAGAGATGTTGGAGGAAGTTGGCTTCCTGAGAAGCTCCCGACTGTAATTAAAAAAACGCCTCTCATCATTCATGTACAGAAAAGACAACCTGTCTGCAGTGCTTCAGACTACAAGGCAATGCAAAAAAGAGCCTATAAACAAAGTATATCTACTTGCACAGACAGGGTCAGGTGCATTAAGGAAATATTTAATGTTAAGTTTGTGCAAAACCTCCTCTTTTGACATGCTAAGAAAACTATATTGTGGACAATTCATTTTTTATTTATGTGCCCAGGGTAATGATTTCCAAGGCAGTCATTTCAATATGGACTGCCATCAGCCAGCTTGTGTTAGCTTCTCCATTTCAGAAAGCATAAGTGTTACACTGAGGTATAGTCAGTTACATTCAGCTGTCCTGCTCTTTGGTACAGAGTGGAGAGACAATTTTGAAAGTGTGGGAATACACATTGGCATTACCCTAGAAAATATCAGAAAGACTGAGAAGGCATGAAAGGGAATGAATGAAAGTCCCCTCCATGCATGTACTGAGATAGGAGGCAGCAATACTGGGATACCTATGTTCACTGACTAGTATCTAAGGAAATCCTGATGACAGCGCAAGGCTTTTCTGAAATATGAGAAATCCCAAACGGACGGATAAGATTTATATTTTTGTTGCTTCCAATTATAGCCATCTTAACTGTTTAACTGTCTTTCTTTGGAGAATAGGTGTTATATTTAATAATCTTAACCTCAGCCTAGACCTGAGATAACCTGATACCAAATTTTAAACAATTGCACTGAGCATTTCTTTTTGCTTCTGTTTCTTGCTTAAGGAACTTTAATCAGGAAAGCTGTCCAGAAGATGTATGTGAGTGTTTGCTACTGAGCTCCTGTAGAAAATCCTGGCAACACAAACATTAGTTACCAAAGCCACGGAAAGAAGGCAGCTGACCTGAGTGAATGCCTTGTACAAATCTTGAGGGATTCAGCTGATGTTACAGACATTTTAAGCTAGAAATTGAGCAGGAACAGAGCTATAACCTTAAAGTATTGGTTAGTTACCACAGGCTGAAGTCAGTGATGGCAAAAACAAAAAAAAAATTCAGAAGTTTTGCCCAGGGAAGTGGTTTAGTCCCCATGTTGCTTAGAGACATGGTTTATTGGTGGACTTGGCACTGTTAGTTAGGTTAATGATGATCTTAAAGGTCTTTTCAAACCTAAAAAATTCTGTGATTCTAAGAAAAAAGAGAAAATTCAGATGCCTCTTTCCACCAGTGACTGAGAGGCCTAACCCAAGCTGCCACTGGAACAGGTATGTGGCATTACTTTTTTGATTAAACTGTGCTTGGTCTCATGCAAGTGAGGATTTGCACTCCCTTCCCACTTCTTTTTTCAGTGTCATTAATCTGAAAATGTATCTTACCTCTATGAATGTGCCTTCTGTCTTCCACAGCTTAATGCAGATCCACAAAGGGATACAGATCATGGAAGAGAGTGCCATCATCCACCCTATGCCATAGCCCCAGTCAGGGTATATATATATATTGTTGTATTTCAGAGGCTTGTATTTCACCAGGAAAAAGATGAAGATTCCCTGAAATAAATGAAGAAACATTAGTGGTATTTGAAAAAACATTGCCTATATAACAAGAAAATTGTTGACAATTTAGGCAAGGCCAGTGTCCCTAAAGATGGAAAGTAGAGGTAAGCTTTTCAGTCAGAGAAAAAAACCCCAGCAATACCTATGTGCAGCTTAAGTAACATCTCAGTACCTTCCACAGAAGTGAGCAACCTTTCAAGTTTAAATACTATTTACCTCTCGATGACAATAAAACCTGCACTTTGATGGCAAACAGTACCTGGGCTGGAAAGATTAAGTTTTGCTACCGTGAACCAGCTGTGATTAAGTAACACAAGCTGCGGTCTCTCCAACCTGTCAAGATGAAAAAGGAAACCCAAAATTTTCAAAGTTGCCTTAATCCACTATCTGTATCTGCAGTTCTGCAGGCCAGCTCTTTCATGCTCACAAAAAGTCAGATGTATCTGTCTAAATTTGACAGGTGTCTAATCAAGCAGTTTGGACCATTTAAGTTTATGAAATATCAAAAAGTTAGTATGTATTTTTCTTCAAAGTAGTGAAGAGCGTGCACAAGAGCAAGTGATATTAAGTTCATTTCAGAGTTGGTGAAAATGAGTCAGGAATTTTCCCCAAGTTCGCAAATGAACTGGCAGAGTTCAAAAGAACCTGGATCTCCAGGTGCCCCAGCATCTGTTGTTTTGCAGTTGCTATTGTTCATGTACTGGGGAACTGGAAGGTTTTAGTATCTAATCCTCAGGCACTTGCGGATCAGATTTATGGGCAACCTCATCACGCTCCTTTTGTAATTTTGTTCCTGTTATGCAACCACAGCAGACTGCTAGAGCTGGCAGCAGTACTGCTAGCTTCTGTTAAGGCAAATTCCTTCCCCTTCTTCATTCATATGGGCTCTTGGCCTCTTCCACTCCTTTTACTAGAATCCTCTTTGAAAAATGTTGACTCACCAAAGAGAGGGAAGGAAATAAAGAGGCTGGAGCAGCAAGGAAACCAGCACAAGTCTGGAGGAGCTTGAGTTACGCTGAGTAGACACAAGGTATACTAGCGATGCAGTGAAAAAAACCCTCTGTTCTATTGGCAAATGTTCATTTAGGGCCCTGACTTTATTTTTTTTTCCTATTATTGTATATACTTTCTCACAATTCACAGAGTATTTAATTTTTACAGATTCAACAGAGTGTTTTTTAATTAAAAAATATGCTACAAACCAATAGGTGTTTTTCTCACCCATTGTGAACTATTAGCAGCAGCAGAATATGCATAGAAAATGCTCTTTATGTCTAAAACAAGTTATTTGGATATTCTGTACTTACTGCACAAATACCTGGAGTTAAGACCATCCAGCACCATTTAATCAACGTCAGTGGTTTGTACCCAATCATATCTTCAATGTTATCATAAAAGCGATTGCTGCCTGCCCAAAAAACCCAAACAAAAAGCAGATGTAGGATGTACACATAAGAGGTTGTATAGGTCAGTATTTAAACCAGTAAAGAGAAAAACACAGGTTCTGACAGAGCTGAGCTGTCTTTCCTGGACACATCTCTCTGTGACCTGCTCCATACCTGTGGCAGAGATTGCTGCCTGCATCTGTATCTGACCAGTATGAGCAGAGAGCAAGAGCGGGCAAACTGTCAAACAGTAACGGCTTCTGGTCAGTAACAGTCTGAGCAAGCCCAGTTAAAGAGTATGTGTGTGCTGCCAGCTCACATGTGAGCTACAGTCCCTGGAGAGCTGGGTACACATGTGATCTGAGGTTCATAGGTTGTTCTACAAAGTAAAATTGTCAGCCCTTTGTGAGCAAAAAATGCTTGAGGGTGTAACCATGAGCCTACCTTGCACTGTGGTGGTGCTTGATTTGACTTTGCTGACAGAAAGAGCAAAGCTAGGGACACTACTATGTCCCTTTTGTGTTAATGAGCCATGAACTCCCAACTTCCCTGGATTTATCCCTGAGTGTCAGAAGTGGCAGGGAACGTGCCCTGCACTTAGACTTATTGCCACCCCCACTTTCTAAGACAGCTTCCTTGGAGGTCAGTCCTGACAAGGCCAAGGGGTGGGGGGGGGATCTATTCCTCTGTCTTCGTTATTTAGAGTGGAAAAAAAAGGCCTTTCTGAATTTTGGTAGGGCATGGGAATGTGGAGGGCCCCACTCCACAAGGCTACAAGGCTTTCACATTGCTTTTATGCAAATAGAAAACTTTCTTAAAAACTCAAAGCCACAGCAATTTTCATAACTCACCATAAACCCAGCCTATGCAGACACATTCAAATATGGCAACAAAAAGAAGGCACATGCCACTAGCTGCATAAGAGTCAAATAATTGAAAGACGTACATCCCACCCTGAAAGACAAAAACAGAAAAATGAAAAAAAATATTGTGTTGGCACCAGTAGGAATATTGCGTAGCAAATATGGCTTTAATTACACAGTCAATCTGTTGGTTCCCCAGCAATCTTCCTACTAAAGTTGGTTCCTTCTTTATCAACTTTATTCATTTCTCAGTGATTTGTTATTGTTATTTTTCTTCCATAGCATTTAAGATTATTCTCTATGCCATCTGAATACTGTGCATTTGCTTTAAGGTAGTAAATCCTGGAGTGGAGTGAACTACATTGGACTTGTTTCCAAAATGCTCTCCCACCTCCATGCTTTTTTCAACTTCATTTGTTATCACATCATATTGTAGACAACTACAGGTGCTTTTGATCTCCAGATCACTGCCCATGAAGAAGCAGGGTCTTGGGTTTGTGTCTAAGATATTAATATGTAAAAGAATTAGTTAAAATGTGGGGAAAGAAGGCAAAATCCATAGCTACTAGAGTCACTCTCCAATGGCATAGGGACTGTAAAGCAAGTAAACCAACCTAAAAAGTTTGAATGTAGCTCACAGCCTTTAAGCCACATTACTTAAATGAGTCATTATTATTTGACAGAAAATAGTGAAATAAAAATCACCCTGACCCCAAGCAAGCTTTTTAAAAATGTCTTCCTAACAAGTTAAAAATTGTTCTCCAAATGGCTTTAAAATAGCAACCTGTGCACTTCCAGAAAGGAAACCAAACCCAAGCTGTGTCCACGGTTAGCTTGGCATCCAGACACAATGCTGTCCATGTTCTGCAATTCTCTGCATTCAGTGGTGCCACAATACCAATCAGCATGAAAAAGGTAAATGTGCTTAACTAAGACATCCTCGCTTACTGTTCGACCATGACTCAACTGTATCAGTTGTCACTTCTCTCACAGACATAATTCTTTTTTTCTTTTCCTGTATTTTTTCTCTTGCTTACAACAGTTCAGAGAACTGGCTGGCTTTCTAGAGCCTTTGCCTCAAGGCAAGATGAGAAGAAAACCTATGGAGTCCCATTAATAATAATATGGGTAACCCAACTATTAAAATGGTATGAATAATATTACATTATTTTCTATGCAAGATACTTAATCTTTTATCACATATGCATTCAATATTGAAATAATAATGAGAAGGAGATTTACAAAAGATCGTTTCAATAGAAAGAAATCCTAAGACTCTTTGCAGAAAGCTACGTGAAATGTGAAAGAAATAGGGGCTTGAGATCATCTCTTCAGCTGAAATTTAATGCTATGTGGGTAGTACATATGATCCATTACATCTCAGACAATTTTCTCCAAATGGAAGAGAACCCTAAAAACATAAAGAAAACTAAATCAAAACCAATACCTAGTATTTCCCCCTTTTTTTTTCTCTTCATTAACTGGCTGAAGGTAAGTTAAGATGAACTCTGTAAACTTGGAATCCCGTCTAAATCTTACGGAACGTAAGAATGTTTTGAAGTTATTGTATATAAAACTGCATTGATGTCCAAGCAGGCATTTGGCAAAACCAGTGCTGTACAGTTAGGAAATGACCATATATTTGAATGAAAAAGTATTCCTTTAAGGTAAAATGTCTTTTATGAATAATCCAAAGCCTGAGCAAAATCCAGGAATATGTATTTAGAAATGCAAGAGAGGCTAAGGACAGAGTTGTGATATACCTGGAGTACTGCGTTCAGCTCTAGGGCCCCCAACATAAGGAGGACGTGGACCTGTTGGAGCAAGTCCCGAGGAGGCCACGCAGATGGTCAGAGGGCTGGAGCCCCTCTCCTGTGACTGTGAAGACAGGCTGAGAGAGTTGGTGTTGTTCAGCCTGGAAAAGAGAAGGCTCCAAGGAGACCTTATAGCAGCCTCCATTGCCTAAAGGGGCCTACAAAAGACCTGGAGAGAGACTTTTTACACAGACATGTAGTGATAGGGCAAGGGGTAATGGCTTTAAACTGCAAGAGGGTAGATTTAGATTAGATATAAGGAAGAAATTCTTCACTATGAGGATGGTGAGGTGGTGGAACAGGTTGCCTGGAGAAGCTGTGGATGCCAGGTTGGACGGGGCTTTGAGCAACCTGGTCTAGTGGAAGGTGTCCCTGCCCATGGTGGAGGAGTTGGAACTGGATGATCTTTAAGGTCCCTTCCAACCCAAATGATTCTATGATTCTGTGATATATTTACTCTTGGAAGTCTCACTCATGCATAATGCTTTGATGCCCCACGGAATGGAGCGTTCTCTACCAGTGTGTCATTTCTGCATTGGATCTCAGCTAATTAGATTGCATAGTTGATGATGTAAATAAGTTGCATCTCTCAGTAATAGCTTATGTCTCTCTAGTGATCCTGAGAAAAAAGTGTTTCTCTGTCCTTTAAGGTTTCTGTTAGGGAAAAAGTTATAGTAAAAGCAGCATGAAATGTCAGCCCTGCAGACCAGAATGCTAATGTTGAAGCAAAATTTTTTTAATTGAGACTTTTTTTTTTCTTAATGTAGATGCTTTTTTGATTATTAACTGCACTGCTTTTAGTCAGCTCTGCCAGCTGATTGCTTCCCAAAATCTCACAAGTGAACATCTTTACTGCAAAGAGCTCACTGGAAGGTTCAGCAAATACCTGAGCAAATTGGAAACTTCGAGATCAACCAAGTAAGACAATACAACATAAGGAACACAATTCTGCAAAACTCCTGCAAGAATATTGGAGAACTTGCTCCCTCTTCACTCTTCATGCTTGTGTTTCTTTTAGCCCGTACATCTTGATAACCTACATCTCAGTGCTCTGCCTAACACTTGCACTGTGGGAGAAATTTTTCAAAAATTTCCACATTTTTCATAGCAAAGACAAGTTCTCTAACTGAGCATAAGAATGATTACAGGCAAATTGGTCCCTATAAGGTTGCTCTGCTCCAATGCTCAACTTACAGGGACACACATCTGGAAGGAATTCTTAATCAACCAGTGTCAATTCCTCTGTTCTCACAGGGAACTATGGCACACAATACCTTTCATAAACTGACTGACAATCTGAATTCCAGTTTAAAGCCAGAACTGTTTTCTTGGAAAAATTTCTGGAACTTTACTGTTCTGATGGATAGAAATCCTTTCTTAATTTTCAGCCTAATTATTCGTGGGCAGTTTATACACACAGGATTAGGGATGAGGGAAAGGGAGCCATTCTTTTTGCAGAAATAGTTCGTGTTTATACTCACTGTTGCATCTATGATGTACTTAGAGAAAGCAATCATACACCCTTGCTAATATTATCATAATTTTGCTAGTTTCTGGTAAAATCAGCTCTGTACTCCTAGTATTATCTTCACTGCCCTTTCTGTGCAAGCTTGTTCCAGTCTGAATACAAGGATCCAGAGTCATACCTAATATTTCAGTGGGACTATTACTTTGCCCAGTCATGGGACTATTCCCATTTCTCAACTGTAAATACCTTCCCAAAATATCTAAGAAACATAGTTTTATGTCTACAGCATACTTGTAGTGCTTAGTTTCACATCCAGATACTTCTTTCCTAATATTTTTCAGTGCCTAGTAGAAACATTTACTACGATATGGATGACCTTACACCTTGTGGTGCTATAGTCTACCCCGTCTTTAATAGTCCAGTCCTCCAGTCCTTCCCTATCATTATGCCTTCTTCTGTGGCCCAGGAACATCAGAGTTAATTAAGCCTGATTTGGACTTAAATCTTACAGATGACTGTGAGCCCTTATACTAGTTAGGCTACAGATTTTTTCTGAATTCTTTGTTTTTTAATAAAGACTGAACTCATGCTTTGGTTTTTTGGAACAATAAGGACACTTCTAGGACTTCTCTATCTGGCTTCCAGCTTTCATGAATGTTGAACTTTCATGAAAATGGACTTTGAAACTTATATTAAATTGACTGAAATCTGCCAATAGTTTCAAAATTTAAAATGAAGAAGGAATACATCTCCAGAGATCTAGTTGATGTACCCAATGACTATGTGTGACTTGTTTCCATAGCAAGGCAACTACAGATACCAGATAAAAGTGCTACCATGTGCTCTGTGTAACTCCGCTAAGAATCCATTTCAGCCACTGTCTCTTTTAACACCAACCATCATCATCTCCTCTTTGCCCAGTTACTTGTACCAGTCCTTTTCTTTTGAATAAAATTAATAATTTTTCTTGTGGTGAATTTTAAATTCCTTCACTGAAGTATATAATACTTCTGCTCAACTGCATTTGCTTCATACAGTGTCATATCTCTTAGAGAAAAATACCTGATTAGTCTGGCACAAACTGTCACTAAAAAAAAAGGAGTTTCATTTTGTCCTAGTGTCCACTTTCCTCCCCATCTTTAGTTATTCTTTCCTTGAAAGCATACCTAAAGCTAATGTATTCTGATTTGTTGATTTATTCTATTAATTGCACACTGAGGACAACAGATTAACATGCTTGCAATTGCCTAATGCCTTTTTTTGGGGTGAAATTTGCTCATTTCCCGTAACAAAGCAATTTGAAAAGCACATAGTCTAAGGACTGTGGATCTCTCTAGAGGGAATTTAAGTGACCCCAGATGAGTTCATGAAGACCTGGGAGGCTGCTTCACTGGGAAACCCTGCCTGAGATTGCTGCACAAGAGAGACACATTGTGGCCCTTCGTGGTTAATACAGCCAGGCTCCTTCGGACATTCATTCCTCAGACATTTAATTCTACAGCTCCTCAGCCAAGAAACATTTTCCTTTGCCTTGCCCCCTGGTACAGGGAGGCTCTAATGGCCCAGCAAGCAGAAGAACATGAGCAGAGGACAGTGTGGACTCTGCCCCTCTTCTTCCTGTCGTGAGGGTAAAGTGAAGGAGAGGAAGACTGTTGATGCAACTCACTCTGTAAAGCAAGCACTGAGCAGCAAGGTTAATCTCCTACCGCAAACCAAAGGATGCCAGGGTCCCCAACCTGGTTACCAAACACAGTAGTGCCAGATGTGTTGTATCCTGAACTGATGGGATGGACTGCCATCCTCAGAATTTTTGGTTTAGAACATCCCAAAGCAAATACCCTGGTTTGTTTGAAAAAAATTTTTTTCTTTTTTTTTTTTACTCTTACTGAAGGAATTTCTGCTCAGAGATTGTCTGTATTGACTGATCTGGCCTGGTGATATAAAAATCAAAGACTATTTAGTTTTGTATTTTCACTACATCTTCTTTAGTGATCTGTTCATCCAAAATGTTGGTCTGCCCAGAGTAAATAAGCAGAAACCACAATCTGTATATCTGGTTGGCTCGTGCAAAGCAGACGAATTTCCTTGGCTACGTAACTTTGATTATATTTCCTAAGCTCAGCTGAAAAACTGAGGATACATCTCAAATGTTTTACAATAGTGGAGAACAGTCTCTTACTTATTTTGTAGTCATATTTCTCACAGTGAAATTTGTCTATGGCAAATGTTCTTGCATTTTATCTGTTATGTTTATAAACAGAAACGCATTTCCTTTTTCCTGCAGTAGTACAACAATGCACATCTTACCTCCGTTAACATTATTAGGCCAATGAAGTATGACACAATGGAAAGGCTGAGAATCAACAGTTCTCTTCTGTAGCCCCTTCGGAAAATCTTTGGGTACATATCTACAACAGCTGTCACAAGGCTTTCAACGCACACGAACTGGAACAAATGATAGGAAAGTACCAATAAAATATGCATCTCATCTGCTGTTGGGATTTGGATTTGCTACCAAACACTTAAAATATCTTTATGTGTTCTCATCATAGAGACTGAACGATCCCTGAGGACACTCTCTAAGCAGATTCTCAAACTGAGAGGAACATCATTTCAGAATTAAAAAATCCAAAGCTATGGCTTGCCAGTCCACCACCAAATTCAAATAGTTGAATCCACTAATATAATCTCAGAATGTACTTGCCCTGTACCAGATGGATTATAGAAAATTTAAATCTTTCAGATATGGCTTGAATGGGCTTAAACAATGTACAAACTGTCCATAGGGCTGCAGCAGAATTTTGCTCTAAGAATCCTGCACTTTTGTCACTTGGAGGATCGCTATGCAGTGCTACACACCTTCAAGCACTGCTAAATGAACCGCAGCAAGTTTTTTGTAGAAGTTCTCTCTGTTTTACAGAAGAGAGCAGTTCCACAAAGCTATTAAGTGCCCAAGCCAAGTAAGTCTAATGAAGGAGGGAAGGAACATTCTTAGTAACTTTAAAAATCAGCAGAAAGAAAGAAGCCCAAGCTTCTGACTCAGGGCTCTGGAGCAAGGTTTCTAAAATACACACTAAAATTAATGCCCAAAAGTAGACAATATAAAGCCTGCTTCATTGGAACAGCCAAGAACAGAATTCAGGAATTGCTCATTTTAAATAAGACTTTAAATAAAATTGTTAGATCAGGAAAAAGAGCAGTTATTAAAACGTTAAGTTTAATGATTGGAAATGTCATGCAAAATAAGCACTGAAGAGCTTTATTCTTACGTATACAATCAAACTTTCTGAACCAAATCCTGCCGAGAGCTGAGCTGCATGCTAAAAATGCCAGCTACTTTACATTTTTCATCAAACAGCTTTCACAATTTTTATGGTCACATAGGAAAGACAATTTCAATGATGTCACTTTGCTGCAGAATGTGACTACACATTTCTTGCTATGGTATCTTGAAGTATAAATACACCACAGGAACTTAAGTTATCACCATCTGATATTCAGTTTCAAAATTCATTGCAAAGTGCTTTAAAAATGGGAAAAGAAGACGCACTGGTATTTCACTGAACTGTGAATTTTAATCACTCATATTTAAGTCCAAACCGATTTCCGTATTAATAATGAAAGCTACAGTCAGGCTGAATCAGTTTCACAGTAAATCATAAAGGAATCTCCAGCATCACATAGCTAAGATTTAAAATAAGGAACTTGAATTGATGGTTTTAAGCTAGGAATTAAGTTAGGGTTCATCTTTCTGATACACACACACTAGGGAAGCTGACAAAATATTTAAATAGCCTTCCATACCTGACTATCTAATCCAAGGAATATAAGCATCATGAAGAACAGAGCTGCCCACAGAGGAGAAAGAGGCATCATGGTAACAGCTTTAGGGTAAGCAATGAATGCAAGTCCTGGTCCTGAAAAAGAAGAAAAGAAAGGAAATATTTACAGTTGTGTACTGGCTCTGGTTGAGATGGAGTTAACTTTCTTCTTAACAGCCTGCAGGGTGCTGTGGTTTGGATTTGTGGATAGAATGCTAACACCAACATTGTGGCTATTGCTGAACAGTGCTTGCACAGCAACACTCATTAACTGTCTCTGTCTGGACCCACGAGGTTTCTCACTTTTTCCCTGGGTGGGCAAGGGAGGGAACAGCAGTGTGGATGCTTAGCTGCTGGCAAGGGTCAATCCACCACAACTTGACTGTTCTCTTATGGCAGGTAAGAGGAGCTAAATACAAGATTGAAAACCTTGACAAACTCTACATCTCTGATAGTCTAAATATTTGGTGGTGAGGCTAATCAGTAATGAAGACTTGCTTGGCACATCAACTCTGCCTATATCCTCTCCAAACGTTTGAAGGTCAAGACTTCTATTAAGACATCACACATCTCCTTTTTGTGGATGTACAGCAACATTCGCATACCTGAATAAATAACAGTGTGTGGTCCTGTGATTGCCTTATAGAATTTATTAACATATTCTGCATTTTTTCCCTAAGTCAGCACTGTATCCGACATCTTGTACAAGAATTCAGGCAGTGCTAAGAGCTGCATCTTGGAAGACATACATGGTACAAGTCAGATATCTACTGGTTTGTTCAAAATCTGCTCTGCATTTTTGAGTGCTGCTGCTGGTGCATAACATTAATTCATTGGCCACATATTTACAGAAATCTTTAAATTAGAACATTTTTGCAACAGTATTTTTAACTTCTCAGATCTGCTAAAATACTATCGCACCTAGCTCATTTTTCCTGTTCTTATTTACCTGTGCCCGTTTTTTTAGCTGCTGCAAACGCACATGCTGTAATGGCTTTTATTGAAGTTAGCCAGCTTTCAAAGCAGGGATACAAAGGCTGATAAAGGAGCACCTCTGTGCTCCTGTTGCAGTAACTTCAGTGAAGACCTCTCAACAGGCTACTGCTTTTTCATTTAACACAGTATTTGCAAGCTCCTATAGTTTCCAGAGTTGCTGTAGTCTTTTAACCTTTTTCTATATAGTTTCTATAATAGTATAGGCCAGTTGTCTCGGGGGCTTTAGGAAAAGAGAAATATTTTCCATGACAGTATCAGTGAAGCTCTATTTGCACTGCGGTTTTCCTGCTAACCTTGGCTAACTTCATGAGAGTCATTTCTCCCTCTCAACAGTTCAACCCTATACCGCTTTTCTTTCTGGGCAGCGCTCCTGTTCTTTTTGTTGTGTTGAGTTTTAAGTGATGCTTAAAGATGTTACATCCACAGAGGTGGTAAAGAGAAATTAACTTGCACTGGATACCTAACTCCAAGTGATGGTAATGAATATTAGGTGGCTAATTTCTGATAAAGCTGGGCCTTTGTGCCTTTCTGGACTCAAAACAAGACCTTTTATACTCATTCAACCAGTGTCTCAGTGTATGTCCATGGGAGAAAAACTTACTGACATTAGAAGATGGCATTAAGCCATCTAACTGTTAGAAATCCGTATTGGGATAGTATACATTAAGCAAGACAGAGGACTTCCAAAGATCTCTCCTAAACAGCTAGTTTCTCATTACTTTAATAGCTGTATCTTTTTCTTTTTCCTTTTTTTTTTTTTCAGAAGGAACAAATATTTGCATGGATTTTGGTCTGTCTTATTTAAAGAAAACTGAATGCTCCTTTCATGAGGATATAAAACCCAAGGAGCGTAACTGAGTAATATATATCTGCTAAAAACTCTTCTGGATGCTCAGCTAGAGTAAGTTTGTGTTACAATAGCTCCTTCACAGAATGGCAAGGGTTGGAAGGGACCTTGGGAGATCATCTAGTCCAACCCTCATTGACTTTATGAATTTGGTGCTATGCACGATAATGTTAATATTTTTCACACATAAATGTATGACCATAGAAATAGTTAAGAACTCTTCCTACAGCAGTTATTCTAATGAGCCAGGTAACAGGTTTTTAAGAGGAGTTTTGTAAAGCTATCTACAAAACAGTCACCTTACCCATAAGATAATGGCACAGACTAAGCATCCTGAGAGTCACCTCTGGGCTTTTTTTGTTAACTCAGAAAACTGCTTTTTGGAACTTACCTGATTCTGCAACTTCTGCAATGGGCACGCCTTGTTCATAAGCCATAAATCCAAGAACTGAAAAGATAGCAAAACCAGCAACAAAGCTTGTGCCACTGTTCAAGCAGCAGAGCATGATGCAGTCTCTGAAAATATAAATAAAAAACACTGCAGTTTATCTCCAGAGCCTGGGTTTCTTTCACATAATGAGCCACAGGACCAATAGAACCCCAAGCTGCAGGAATGGACATTGAGTTGCTCACGAAGAGTAAGCTCCCAACTGATGTTGTGCCTGAGAGAAATCAGTCAGGCATCAGCATTTGCAGGCAGGCAGATACCATTGCAATACCCTTGCCAGTATTTTATCTGGTTGGATTGCAAACCTGTTGCTACTCACTCGCTGCTTTTCAATAGAATCGTTAAAAAACATGTAAAAATACTGTAAGAATGGTGTTCAGAAAACATTTTCTTCTGTAGTTGTAATAATGTATTCCAGTGGATATGAACTGATTTATAAACTATATAAAAATGGTGGTAATTTATTTCCTGGAAAGAAATCCTATGGTCAGATCTTAGTTAATTCTATTCCAGTGACAGTATACTGGCAATATATATCCATGCAAAATACAACTCCAGGTTGGTTTATAAACTTTTTTTTAAGAATCTGTGATAATGAAAAGCACCATACATAATCCAAGAAGTGTGTATATGCCTAAAAAAGTGCCTAACAAATAGGCAAAGATAGTGCAGGACACTGATCTCTCAGACCTATGTATCCTACGCATCAAACGACGACAATTATAAGGCCAAAGTGAAGAAATATTTCTTTTCCCAGATTGGAAATGTCACAACAGTAAATCACTTCAGAAAAAGTGAAAATTCTCTTGCAGAAAGGTGCGATCTTTCCCTCAGTGAAATATCGTTGTTAGTCCTGCTTTCAGACAGCCCTTCAGGCTTGACAGATGATGAGGTAGGAATGATTTATCGTGACAATCAGTCTTTTAAGACTGTTTGCTACAAGAGACAGCTGTGTACTTGAGAAAGTCATAATCTAACCTAGATGCCTGAAAGTAAATTAGGATTCTAAAACACTGAAAGGCAAGGCCAGCTTGGAGCTCTGTCAAGCCTATACCTTATCCTGGTTTATTCCTATCTTATCACAGCTCTGAAGCAAATTTTTGTGCAGGCTATCAATGAGAAGAAATGACCCTGTAAAATCTAACAGGTTCTGAATCCACATCTTCAATAATGATTCCCATCTTTGTCACACATTTTTGAGGGATTTTGAGAATTAGAGACAACTCATATTTTTTAAGTCCTGGCACAAATAACGACAAAACTTCTTGGGTAATGCCTCTCTGTCCCGTTGCTTGTTTCATTTGGTATTTTTATCCTGTAACTCAACCTCATCAGTTTATTAAGTTGAAAGTGAGGCAACAAGTTCCATCATCTTATTCCTCCACTAATGAGCATCTCACATCCGTCCAAAGCTCTTCCCGTTACTGCCTTGGACTCACCTGAGCACCAGGCACACAGACTCTAAATGGCAGGAGGCAGGTGTGCATTTCAATACTGCAGAGCCAGTGATCAGCCGATCTGTGGCCACTGGGTTGTGGGAGGCTCTGGCTCGCTCTTATCACCTTATCGTCAGTTAATTTTCTTTAATTTTCTATTTTTTTTAATAATTAACTAGTATTTTGAGAATGTTTTTATGTTTTCATAATAATTTCATAGTAAAAAATTTATATATGGCACATCATCTATAAATTGTCAAAATTTGTCCAGAAATGGAAAAGAATGAATACTCCCAGTTGTAGATCAAGAGTCAGACATGGAGAAGTCCAGCGATATTCACACTTCTTTCATGCATGGACTCTCTCTGATGCTGTTTGTTCATTAGCTGGACTTCTCCTTTAATACTTTCTGAAAATGGTCAGAAATCTAACCTGTTATTTATTTGCTTTTCATATGAAATCGCTTCCTGTAGTTGTGCACAGCCAGGCTAGTTATACACTTCAGGTGTTTTACAGCAAAATAGCAATCTAAAAGAAAGCAACCAGGAGCACAGAGTTCTTTGTGCTTTGCAGAGAAATAAAACAAAAAGATCGTCTTCCTAAGCATTCTTCTCAGTCTATTTTAGCACTGAAGTAGCTCTGGAGAGATTCTCACCCTGGCCTATGTCACCTAAGAAACTGGTGAGTTCAATGCTGAGAAATTAAAACTAAGTGTGATGAAACTCTGTCGATAAGAAATGTCAGAAAGATGTATTTTTTAATCCTTTGTCTGGAAAAAAAAAGATATACTACTTCAGCATGATGGATCTGGCTGCTCACCAGTCATTTGATGCCTCCATTCAGAATGGCCTGTTTTCTGCAGATAAGATTTTTTTTTTCTGGTGACTGGTGTGGCACAGGACATTTGAGAGCTGCTGGTTCCTAACCATGCAAAAAAGTGTTGAAGGTGGAGACAGATTGCTCCCTGTTCACCTTCAGAGCCCCTGGCGGTT
Source organism: Gorsachius goisagi (assembly GCA_018403395.1). Lineage (NCBI taxonomy): Eukaryota > Metazoa > Chordata > Aves > Pelecaniformes > Ardeidae > Gorsachius > Gorsachius goisagi. The sequence continues at coordinate 62,727 of BOSO01006074.1, read as the reverse complement.
TCTGCTGCTTCCTCCTGAAGGAAGGTCCTCGGGCAAGGCCTGAGTGGTTTAAGCTGGACAATCCTACACAACCAGATCAAGAGGAGCACAGAGATTTCTCCACTCACAGTGAAGACCCACGAACCACAGAGCCATGGTACAAAATAGTTACAGGGTAGATATGTTTTTCTCCAAGGAAATGGGCAAAAGCAAACCTGAGGGGATCTTCTTCATCTCTGGTTAGCAAGGTACCTATCGTGACATAACACAGCCACAGCTCCATTGTTTTCTTCCCCAGTTAGACAGTCACAGACTGAACACTCGGTTCTCTGGGGACCTAGCAGCATTTCCTGTCCTAATAAAAATATAACCTCCGATTTTAATTTCCATCTTTCCTTTATCTTTGCAGGAATTCTACTAATTCCTCAACTCCTTCTGTTTTTTTCCCTTAGATAGAAGTGTGTAACCTGTAGTTCAGTCTTTTTTTTCTGCTATGGGAAGTAAAACTGAGGGGGGAATCTGGATCCATTGACTGTGAAACCAATTAATTTTAAAACACAAATGCCCAAGAACCATTGGAAGGAGAACATGAAGTTTACCTAATTTTCCATCAATTTTTTATAAGCATTCTTGCTAGGAAGGCCTGACTGAAGCCCAAACTGATTTTAAATGGAAGGAAAACTTCATATTTTTATGAAAACTTCACATTCTTCCAAATTAATGTCTTGCCAATCACCTGAATAATTCAAGACATGCATCCCTTATCCTCTCCTTGCCTGACAGGCAAGATACTGCTGAAAATTGATTCTACCTTCCTGAAGGAGCTTCTCTGATTAGAAAGAAGAGCCCACAGAGCCTTTTGCATCCGTCCAGTTACTTCCTTGCCTTTATGGATCCCCTCAAGACCAATTCCCATTCCTCTTTTCCTCTTAGACTAGAAGCTTGATAAAGGACACATCTTCATTTCTGAAAAGTTTTGTCCATTTGTTGGCAGTGTGTGAAATCACTCATTTGTCTTCTGCACCACAGCGGCAACACGGCAGCCAACCCCTGATTTGTACATAGGGCTCATAAATAAAAATTGTCATGCTGAGGTGCAGCCTCCAGTACAAAGGAGCGGTGTTGTGAAACCAAACGGCATTTCTGCCCATGGGGAACCACACAGTGTCCAGCAGGGAGCTGGATCAGTTCTGCAAATACAGAGCACATGAAGCAGGAGCAAGAACATTTTCCTCTTCTGTCTGCTGAGGTTGTCTGAAGTTAATCCATCCCTTAAGAAGGTCGGAATGGATTAAAAATTCTTAGCTTGCTAAAAATTACAGGAAACAGTGGTACACCTTTCTCTCATTTATATGGGGAAAACATTGCCTGCTGATGGTACTGCCATTACTGTAATCTTTTCATATCAACTGTTGTAAGGATCTGTATTAATGTATTACAATGAAAGATAAGGACTGACAATAAAAATTAATTTCCTATTCAAAGATGTGAAGTCACTTGTTTGCAATTCATTTGCAATGTTAATGAATTAGATCAGGTTACTAATAAGAAAAACCCACATGCAGTTTAGATTTTCCCATTTCCAGTGGGAAATGACCTCATGTCATTTTCCATTGCATTTCATTGTTTAGTAAAACAGTGCAAAAAGAGTAAAAATAGATTATACAATCAGACAATACACAGCAGGCATTGCTAGAGGCAAATCCATAGCTTGATTTTAATTTTTTTTACTAGTTAGAATACAAATTTAATTCTACTTTCATTACTGCATAGCTGCTTTGTATGTCTTGCTCTGTTAACAGCCCTGTTTAACTCAGCTGCTTTTCTGCAGTTAACTTTTGTCCTACTCTTTTCCTCAGATTATCATACTTTGGGACAAATAAAATCTGTCCTATGAAGGAAATTTGTGAAAACATTTTGTTAGAGGAATTGTGAAGCTTGGATTCAGTAAAAAGTATTCTGTTGCAGCATCTTGCTCAGGAGCTTTAAAAGAGAGCTGCTGCTGTTTTTTTACAAGCTATGCTGCTACAGAAATTTTACATAACTTCTGATCACACATCAAAACTCCTGCTTTTTGTAATGAATTACAAAACCATAATAAAAAGATTACTGCAGTCCTTGAGGCAGTGCCAGAATAGTTTCTAGGTGAGATGCAACTGGAAAGAAATAAAAATAAAGTAAATTAGGAGAGAAAAGGAGTAGCGCCCTTGTTAAAGCATCACTTATGCTAATTAGGGAAAACTTTCATTACCAACTGTTCTGTAGGGGCATTCGTTATCCTCTGTTGGGGCAACCTTATTGTTACTCTGAAAAATAATGTCAGTCAGCACTGAAGATTGTAGGGGACTTTATGCAGCAAAACTTGGAATTTCAGCCTCTTTTTGCCAAGCAAAGAGTAACTTACATTGCTGCTAAGTTACTTTGCGTGCTTAGATGCAAAGCACCTGTAACTGCATCTGGATAGCTCTGCAGATATTCAGCTGGTAAATACATTCGTGTCTCTCTGGTTTCCAGTATCCCAATCCCCCCTCTGTCTGCAGGGTCCTACTGTTTGATGTTTCTCTGACAGAAAAGCAAATTGTTGCTAAGACACTGAAAGAAGGGGGCATTACCTGAAACAGTCTCCTGAACTCTCCAAGTAAAACTGAAATTTAGAATTTAAATACCTACAATTCAGGGGGTTGTGTGTTTGGGGTACTTTCGCTTTCACTTTTGGACTGAATTATTTCCTTTATAGAAAAATGAAATTTTAATTGTCTGGAGATCATAATGGAGTCAGTACAATCAAACCGTCATTTACTGTCTTGTATTCACGGCTGTTGAATAGTAGGAAAACTAATTCAATAACTACTGATGTCAGAAGAAAAAAGTAGTGCTCGTATTCTTGCCCATGCCAGTAAAATGGAATGAGGATTTTGCATGACCCATATCCTTTTGACATTGATTCAGGAAACATTAAAACCTACTGAAGTCATTAGCAATTTCCTTACTGGTTCCTATAAAGTTAAGCAATGAAATGCTTTCCATTTCTACTGTGTTCTAGCTAGGAGCCAGTAAACTATGGGAAAAGGTGACATTCAGAGCATAGACCAAACTCAGGTGAGTGTTAATAACAATTTTTTGTAGTTTTTTTTTAAAGCAGAGATACGTTATACAATCAAATATTGCACACACATGCAATTATACATGTATGAAATTCTGTATACTATACATGCAGTTGTGTATACCTGTCGTACTGAGTGGCTTGCGGCTGTGCAAGGGTCAGTTATGATTAAAAGGGATGAAAACACCAAATTCGGAAAAAGAGTTCCTTTGATACAATTTTAAGAAACACTCTAGATCCCTGTTCTACAAAAACATGTGCATGTGCTTATGATTACTCATGCAAATAGCTAAAGGAAAAGGGAGGCACTTCTGAGTGAAGCTATGTGGACACTTCCATCACTGAAACTAAATGTACAAATAAAGTGGGGAAGATATTACCTGTAGCAGTTATTATTGTAGTTGTTGTAACTTCCCAGGGCTGTCAAGCATCCCAAGCAGATCGCATAAGAGAAAAATATCTGCGTACCGGCATCCACCCACACCTGAAGATAAAAAAAAAATGGAGTGGTTAAAAAAGGTCAAGAAGGAATCACCTTTATGCATGTATTGACTGCAAATTTGGAGAGGCAACTGTACAGGCAAACTGTGTCTGGCAAATCTTTTACAGGTCACAATAAAAAAAAAATACGCTGTGAGTTGAATTCCCCCCTCCTTCCCAGCGGTATAAACAAGAAGTAACTCAGCTAGTCTTTACACGTTCAACCTAATCGAAGCAGAGAGAGGGGCAGAATTTCTGGAAAAGAACTTCACCTGGTATAAATTCTTTAATGGTTTTATTAACCCTATAAGGTCTTAGCAATTGCAACCTAAATAGAATCATCTGCATTTGTCTCATTCTCATTTGACAATTATTTATTCAAATTAAAAAATTTAGCATGAAAAAATACTCTAAAGACAAAATATGCCATTCATATATAATATACAAATTAAGCTAGGGAAAGAGAAAGACAACTTATCCAGGGAAAGGGTTTTTTTAGTAATACTTAATGGCACAGTTAGGCATGAGGACATGGTTGTTCTGGTCACTGTACAATTAACAAATAAAAGTTCTGTAGAGCTTAACAAGTAAGTAGCTTTATAATACTATTATGGTAAAATTTATATCCTAAACTGATGCAAATGCTAAATTTTAAATAAAAGGAAAAAAAAAGGAAGTGTAAGCTGACACAGTGAGATTATTCTCCTCATAGCAATCCCAGAACTTATATAACATGCAATTTTATTTTTTTACTTTAAAAATACTCCAGCAAAACAGTTAGTTTCATTCAACTAGAGTCTGGGTGTGTTATTACTGGAGGTGAACATACTCTTTTAACTTGTGATGTCACCGTGAGAGTGATGTGAAGAACCCACACCTACACGGCCACGCTATTATTTCCAATCCAATAAATTCTGACTCCTGGTTTCCTGGGATAATTGAGCTCTGTAAGTTGTTGTTTTTTTTCTTTAAAGCAGAGCAACCAAAGTGCTTTTCAGAGAAGTAAGAAAACACTGATAACCAGAGGCAATAGCTGTGCAGCCATTAGCTACTCTAAGTTTGAGAGAGGAAAGAGGTAATGCAGATAATTATTTCGTGACTAATAACAGTAATACTAATAACACTAATCAAGCACTCATACATTTATGAAGGAGATGTATTTGTTTTACATGCGATCAAGCAAGACCTTAATCTCTGGAGTTGTTGAGAGTGTTTCTGTTTAGGAATAACATTAAGATCACATTTGATTTGCATCAGTGGCTTAAATGGTTTCATTGCTGTCATACTGAATAAGATACAGCCGGTTACATCTCAAAGTTTCATCACTTGGTAAGGAAAAACACTGCACAGAGAAAGCCTTTTGACAGACAGGCTCTTTAACAAGATCGGAAGCTCCCCAAAAGCTGTAAGTAGCAAAGGTCAACTGAAAACGCATGGTTTTCTTAGGCATAAACAAAAGCTGGGAAATTGGATCAGCACACATAAAATCTGCTGTTTCCTTCCATTTCAGTTTTTGCACAATGTATTGTTGCAGTGCATTTGCACAGCACTTAGACAAGCAAAAGCCTTTCCTGTCAGCATACGCCAGCTCCACAGAGTCTGATTGTTCCTTGGACAGCAAGTCCTAGTGGAAATGGAGGCACAGCAAGTACTAGTGGAAATGGGGGCAAAGAAGAATCGTACTCTGCAGTGAGAACCTCCAGAGCTGCTTGAGAAGAGGAAAAGAGCACACATCCCTCTGGAGGTCCTGTATACCCAGTTAGAAAAGCAGACAGAAGACTGGCCATAAGTCATATTAAACCAAGTCTCCTCTAAAGACTGTGACATCTGACCAGTGATTCAACCTAAAAAGGCAGTAAATACTTTATGAGAAACATGTACTGTAAGCAAACATTCACATTTCTATAAGAGTTGAATCAGATTGACAAGTCCTTTGTTTTTGTTGCACTGTATGACATCAATCCAGAAATTCTGTCACAACTTACGGCTAATGTTTAAACAGGAAGGAGGAAGTAATTTGATTTACTGAATGGAATAACAGAATCAGCGTAGCCTCTTTTGGGTTGTATACTCAGAGAACCAGTGACATTAATTTGTGATCACCATTAATATTTCCATTTTGGGATTCCAAAATGGCAAAAAACATCTATGACTGATCGAGGAAGTGGCAAATAAGGAAATAAATTTAGAAACCACAGGTAGATTTTTGGTAGCTGGAAAAACATGAGAGATGGCTAGCTGTTGTATTTTGTCACAAGCCTAGACATGCCAATATTTTAAAGCCATGCAGCTGATATTACAGCTCAGTTCATCATATTCTTGCGCCAACAGCTAGTGAGCATTTGACAGTCAGCATCCGACTGCTGTACTCATTTGTGATTGGAGAATCCATTGAGGTACACAAACTGTTTATCAGTCTAAGTCACACCCAGTCTTAGTCATTCATAACCTGTACCTCAAGGGAAACTGATCTCATTAAAACTTCTAGTGGGTACAGATGGGCTCTTGTAGACACCACTCACAAATCCAGGTGTCATCCATCTGGCTTACGGCAACAAAAGCGTTATAAATTATTTCTGAGTGCTGAATTTGCAATGTCTGGCTTAGACTAGAACTTTTAACATTTTTCAAGTACATGGAATGCATGTGGCATGATTCTGCAGAACAATGAAATTCTAAGGACAGAGACAAATCAAACACAGCCAGTAAGCTGCAAACCAGGGCTTCTGCAGCCAGCAGCTGGGACAAAAGGAGCACGTTTTTTCTGAAATGAGATGGGCCTTGGTATGTTTCTGGCATAAGTAAATTCCAGAGGAAAGGACTGGTACCAGATAACATCCTGTTCATGCTTTATAAATTTTGTACCTTGAAAATCCTTTGGTTAGTGATAATTAAGTCACTTCAGCAGTATGCATTCATAAATATGAGTACTGAAAATGTTTTATAGTCATCTGTTAGCCCCTACTTTACAAGATGGAACTAAGCGTTTCTTCTTTTTTTGTCTCATATTTAAAATGTTTCCATGCCAAAACAAGATTAAAATTGAAGCACAAAACCTTTGTTTATTGTACCTTAATATTTAAAAAATCCAAATGCCAAAGGACAGAACCTTTATATCTATTATGCTTACATTTTTCGCCCATGTTACAGCCATTTTCTAGACATACTAGGCCCAGCGCTACATTGGCGATAGCATGGGCAAACTAGAAGAATCCAAATGCCAGTACAGAATACAGCAGCACAGCTATTGCTTCCACTCCTGGGCAGAAAGAACACTCACTGGCTGGGAAGAAGGGACTGTTCGATGACCCCATGCCATGAAGCTCTGTTCGCAAAGGGAGCAGGCAAAGTAACCAAGCTTCAAGTCTATGGCACTACCTGCTTTCTCCAAGTATAAATGATGCATGACAGTGAGAGATTGAGAGTCTCTCTGCTTTCCATTTTCTGAGTGGGAAGGGGAACAGCAGAGCTGTCTGTGCCCTGATCCCCATTCTGAGGCTTTCCCACACTTCATGGCTTTCCTGATTCACACCATTAGCTCACAAGCAGTCATCTCCGCTGTGTCCTGCTGATAATGAACTTACAAACACAATTCCACAAAACAGAATAAACAAGAACATTTTTTACTAAAAATGGCAGGCGCTGCTTTGCAAAGTCCAGCTCTCAAAAGCTAGCAATACCCAGATACTAAGTCTGCCTAGGCAATCTTGATTTGGCCTTCTCATGTGTAGATCTAGGACACGACCTTCGTTTACAGGACTATTCATCTTTCTGCCCCGGAAGATGAATTGAGCTAGTCAAACAGAGGATCCCGTTGTCTTGAGGACCCCTTGCCTCTTTTGTTGCCATTGACTTTAGTGCACGTAATGAATGAAGAAGGATAAAGAAGGAAGAACAGAGATGTGCTCTAGTGAAGACAACAGAACACTGCTCTGGAGAATTAGATTCTTTTCATGTCTCTGCTATAAAGTTTCGATGTGACGTTATGTCCGTAAATCACTTACACCAACCCTTTCTCAAATGTTCATTAACTGGATAGTCCTCATTTAATGGGTGTCTGAAGTGAAGTAGAAAATTACTGAGCATTCTCTGTTGCAACCAAGGTGAATGAAAGCCATGTACGGAACAAGTGAAAAAATGCAGTATAAAAAGCCTGGTCTACCAAATTCAAATTGAAAATCCCCAAATGACTGACAGCCTCGCATTTTAGTCTCACTATATCTCTCTTTACATCAGTAAGATGGGGTCATGCCATAAAATGAAAAAACAAAAAAGCCAAACCTGAGGTTTATGAAGCACACAGTGCAGAAATAAGTCCCTTTGAAAGGCTGAGCCATTTTTTGTGATGATCGAGGTCTGAATGATAGGCAGTATATTTACAGGGCCAAGCAATGAGTGAAAGGGATACAGCAAAATATTGCATAACTGTCCTGAAATGAGCTTAGTTGACGTCGCACCTGAAGAAAGCACAGACCTTGGGGAAAACCTGTTACATGTTGACATTTATTATTTCCATAATGCATGAAATAAAAAAAATGAACATTGCTCGTTTGAAAGACTATCATTAGATTCCAGGTTTTTCTCTAACTCTGTACCTTCCCTTTACTTCCCATACTCTCTGCACAAATTACAGAAAATGCAAGTACATGGTTTAGACAGCTGGGCAGACAATACCTCAGTACACAGAATCCCTGCTGCCCTGCCTCAGCACTTACCACTGCCTTACAAGAAATGTGCAGCACCTGTTGTGACAGCCTCGCATATGGTGATGTGTTACGCAGGATTCGCGTTCAGCAGGCATAGCAAGCTCCTAACTGCTTCAGAGCACAAGTCATGTGAACTCTTCCCAAAAGGTGTGCACAGGTATCCTGACATATTCCCTGTGCTGAGATAGGGAAATCAGGGTCCCCAGGGGTTCCTGCAGCAGCCTCTCTCAGGAGGCAGGCCTCGCCACCTTTAGCCCGTATCATTTCCACATATCAAATAATTGGGAGAATATTGTTCACCATTTAAGGCCATACCTCATTCCAAAAGTCCTTCACTGCTCTTAACACAAACACTACTATGCAGCTACTATGGAATCATCCTGTGACTGCAGGAAACATCTCCCAGGATAAACTGACTTTTAACTAGCACTTCCAGAAGATTTAAGAGTGAAACAAACAGCTGAATGTAACTCAAAAGGTGTAAAATGGTTTCATGTCTGGGGAACACTGGAAAATTAAGTTGTTGTTTTCGGTCTGATCCTCCTATTATATGTAGTTTTAAAAGAATATATTGTGTTGTCACGTGAAATGCTTCATTCTACACCTCAGCTAGGAAGCTATTAATAAAATTTCACCATTCTGTCTCGTTGTACATGTCTCCGCATATTAGTCTAGAGGAAAAATGCAAGATGTCTAAAATGCATGTTGAGGACATTCTGAGCAGAAGTGGGAGGGGTTCATCAAAAACGTGATACTGGACAATTATGTTCGTGGCAGGTTACATGTTCAAACCCACAGCCAGACATCTCACACCTCAGGGCCTGGGCCCTGGAGGAAGACAGGACCCGATCAGCCTACACTGCCTCTGCTTGTGGGCTGGGTAGACAAGCTCCTGTGATAAACACCAGTTTATGGTATAATTTTTCAGTCCGTTGCTCAAATAATGGTAAAAACGGGAAAAGCAAACAGAAGAGAATACGATTTTTATTTTAGAAATGGCCCGTACTGCATTAAATCACCGGTGTCAACACTCCTCATTCAAATGTCTGTCTCTACATTCAGTTGTGTGTGCACCTGTATGTCCTCACAAGCACCCTGCATGGGGTAAGAGCAGCCTTCTGACTGTTGTTTCACAGGTCTACTATGATTGCAGAGTGATTTTTTTCTCAAGTCAACAGATGAGAATAACTGCGTAACACTAATGCCATTGTCACTGTGACATTAAGTAGGAAAGACCATATATGGGCCTGAAAGATATGATGGAATTTACACCAAAAAACCCAGAAAAGCTCTGAAGAGCAGGCAGTGCACAGATGATGAAGTGCATGCCTAATCATGCACAAAGTAGCAGGAATGAATAAAGCTGCTACAGAGTAAGGCTCCCAGCTTTATACCAAACAGAAAACCAGTATTGCCAATGTCATTACACCCGTCTCAGACCCAAGAGCTGTACCTGACCTGCCGCAGGAGAGATGGCATGATTTCCTCCCAAGAGTACCGCTCTCTGAACTCACAGAATCAACAAGGATGTTGAGGGAGTAGCTGTGTGTTCTTGATACTGTACTTACACATAGGCTTTAGGTGCCCATGTATTACAGTTTCAGAGAGATTTGTGTATGCAAAGAAACAGACACGTCACCCTTTCTCTTTTTGCAATCTTCTAAATTACATTTCACAGATTTCTTAATGGTACCAAATCATCGTGGTACTTCGGTTCGGGGGCAGTTTAGAGAGTTTTCAATGTAATGGCTGATCTAAAAGAACTGCAACATCCATGTTTCACCATATATAGCTAGAAGAACCATCAAGCACTATGAGGATTCTTCCATTAAACAAAATGTACATATTGTTTGTCTGTCTTCCCATGACCCTTCCCACAGCCTACAGATCTAACAGTTCTGTTAGAAATTATGAACACAGAAGGCTGCTAATATTTGTACCCACATACTTAAGTCTGCTTCCTTGAGTATTCCAAAATCAAGGGAATTAATTTCACATTGGTGTCTGAGTACTGGCTGAAATATGCATCCCAGTGGTGTAGTTTCATAAATATGTACATTTTCTTCATTCTTAACAGTGAAACTGAACATCCACTTCAGCTGCAAAGCTCAAAGCATCCTTAACTACACAGTGGTTAACAGCAATTCCATAATGAAGCACTCTCTCTGAGAATATGGGAGATCTCATAGTCCAGTTAAATGCTGCACTCACTCTTTAAAAGATGATGTTCCAAATGTTGATAGCAATTTATTTCCCATTTTGTTATCAGAGAATAAGCAATCATTTTAGAGTTTTCTTTTAATTTAAATTATTCATTACTTTCTGATGAATCTCAGCAGTGTTTGTATTTCAAAAAGCAGTTTGCCTTTGGTTTCAAATAAGAATTTTAAAGAGAAAACCTGTACTGTCAGGATATAATAAATGAAGTTTTAAGATAAAGGCATAGAATAGTTGCAGATTTTTATAACAGTAGGAATGCCTGAATAAAACAACCTGTTGCCAAAGAGACTTAAATTAGTAGAGTTTAAGACCTACACATCATGACAGGTTTAATGTTCACGTGCCAGTCTCTCTCATGATACGTGGGGAGTGTGCGGAAAATGTCAAAGGTACATGTCCGCTACGGAACATCTCTATCAGTACTAGACTGCAAGGTTTAGCACTTCCAAGTTGGCTTCTAAGGCACATGCTTTGCAAGTCTATGGTTGCAAAACATGATTTACATCCAAGCCACCTGGAGTCAGCCAAGCTATCTGGGTATTGTAAAAGGTAGGCAAATTCAATGAATGGAGGAGGCCACAATGAAAGGACTAAACAAAGATCAGGAAAAAAACCCAACCAAAATCCGTATGCAGTGTAGAAAAAAGAAGATAAGATGGACAGCAAACAGAGACTGAAAACCAGTTATGGAACTCATGCAGGGTGGCCAGGATAAAGATCTTTGCTTCATCTTTCAGGAAGAAGTACTGTACATTGCTTCATTATCATATAGGTTTAGATATGACAGGACTGTAAGAAACTATAAAAATGTGAGGTCTTAATCTTGAAGTAGCACCTTCACTTAAAGAGTACCCCCGTCAGAAAACAAATAACAACATGTTTAATTATGAGCACTAATAGAAGCTTTTGGAGAATCAAATAATTTCAAAAGAATCTGCCAGCTGTGGCCCTAACACAGGCTTCCTTCCTCTCCTCCTGCCACCTGAATTAGCTAAGAGTGTTTAAGGGACTGCCTTTGATGATGCCAACTACCGCTCCAAGCACTGCTGCAACAGGTCAGAACCGGTCTAATAATTTCTGACATAAAACTGTAGAAGCCCCTCAAATAGATGCTGAGTGAAACATGATGAAAAAATGCAGTTTCTAATGACTTTGGGAAAAAGCTAAAGTCCCTATCACATTTCACATAGCCTGGGTCTGTCTTTCCTATAATTTTGTCATTAAAGGCTGCTTTCAGTAAGTGGCTAACACCTGACTGCATAGGAGCTGAAATAGAGAACCAAGCTGACCTTTCTGCTGTAACCCCATAGAAAACCAGCAGGTGCTCGTGCTGGCAGCCTGCACATACAGTCCAGAGGACAATCAGATGGACAGACAGATGCTACTAGGATCTTCTGACCTTGTTGCAAGGTCAGACCGGAACCTCTTTCCTCTCATGATTAATAGGCCTTCATGTTACACCAATAAAAAGAGCTGTGACTGTAAATAACACGAGTAACTCAGCTATATCAAACTGAGCAAACATACATAAAAAAATGCTGTTTTTCCTGCAGACATACTTGCTAATGCACAAATCCTGCACATGCAGAGGCTCCTGACCGCAACTGCTCCAGTGTAGCAAACAGCAGGGCTCCAGAGCCACTGTTACTCAGAAAACAGAGAGCACCCTCTACTGCCACAGGAAAGTATCACATAGTCTGAAGGTTCCTAGGCAGTGAACTTTACCATTTTTTATTTACAAGACTATTTTTTCCAGTCTTAGATCCCATGCCTCTTAAGTTAATGATATTATCACTAAGATAAATTTCTGAAGTCACTAGGAAACTAAGAATTATTCTACTGATTGAAGTGTGCCAACACAGGGTAGGGTAATGTGCAACTATAAAAGTCATTCCCAGAACATTTCTTAAATTGCTGTTTATTATATTCCACTGCTACAAGTTACATTTTTATGTATATATGAATATAGCTTCTAAGAAAAAAGATAACATAGGCAGTAGTGGAGGGCAGAGCATTTTACCTCTGATCTTATTCCAATAAAGTAATTTTTTCCAGTTTTCTCATTATGAAGAACGTTCAGCTACATCACAAACTGTTATGTTTGGCATGGTGTAGTGTAGTTGACAACAGCAGGAGAGAGCACCGGGATGGTAAGTAGACCGCTATATGAAGGCTAGATATATACACACTGGAAGGAAAGAAACAGGTATATGTGGGGGGGTTGGGTTTTTTTTTGACGCTTCTTAAGTTCCTCATATGCTAACCAGAATGAAGATTGTTATACATTGACATGACACCTCACCAGAAAAGACAGGGAGAGATTAATTTTGGATATTTTCAGTTTCAATGCAGAATGCTTTGTTAAATGGATGGAGAAGAGGCTGAAGCACCTACATCTGCCCCGCAGGCCACACTGAGCAGGAAGATGCAGTGGTTTTAGATCCCATTGCAAAAAGTGCACAAGGTTGTACTCTGAACAATGCACTGCCATTGACCAAAATCTCCATTCAAAGGCATGAAAATGAAAATTAACTAGTTTTTCCTAGTCACCCTTTCCTAATCAACTGAATTTTTTTCTTCAATAGCAGCTAACAGAAAAATCAGCTGAACATCCGTGCCATGCAACTGCACAAAATACATATTTCAGTTCAAAGTGCTCTTCTGTTCCCAAAACCAACCCAAACACTCAGAAGATGCAGACATTCAGAGTGAATAAATCCATTCCTTGAATGCGTTCTGCCCTTTTCCTGACTAGCAGTACACTGATAGTGTATCTCATTCCTATGAATCTTGCCAAGAAAATCAAACAAGGAAGAATAAAATTTATTATTTTAATTTTCCCACATAATTGTTGGGATTATTGTAACTGTATGGTTTCTCACGTTTGACTATAAAATAGCAAAAAAGACTGATTTTCTAATCTTGGTATATGTTTAGTTTTAAAAAAAAAAATCTACAAATCTTTTCAACACAGTTAATTAAAAAGGACACATTTATTTAGAAATCAGATGAAAAGATATTTCACAAAATTAAACCAGTTCATCCCAGGGGTCACAATGAAAAGCTTTTTGCTGACTAGGAAAATACAGCTTCCTGCTTGAAACTGGAATCTTGGAACAGACTCTTGCAATGCAATTTTAAAGTAACTTTTCTGAGTAGAATATTACTCTAAAGGCACAGGTTAAAGCTTCTGAGAACTTACATGAAGACCTTCATGATAAACCATTCTGGAAGTCACTGCCTCAACAAATAAACTCACAGCTCAACACACTTTCAATATACTTATATTTGATTAAATGTACTCATTCAAAAGAAAACTTTCAATGTCTAAATTTATCAAATCTACATTTATTGGACCTAACGTAGAACTGTGATGTAGAAAAATAAGGATATAAATCAAAGACTATTCACTGAAAATGTGCCTGTCCCCAGGCTGCTTAAAAGTGGCAACTGTTTGTTCTGACAGTCATCGATGTAAAAGAGAGTTTAACATGATGTTTTACAAGAGAAACAACTTATCTAGGCTTATCCTGAAGGCGAGAATACCACATAAATATCCCTCAGCTATCTCCATGCATCCTCAGACAGCTCCAAAGAATCATGGCTGAGGGCAAAGCTGGGGTCCCCATGTTCAGAAAAGCAAAGTAAAAAAACCTGCTGGATCCAAGCATGCTGGCACCAATTGTGTTACCCAAAATAAAAAAGCTCTTTAGCCCCTGCCCCCTATCCCCAAATGCCTTCTTGGGGGGAAAAAACCAAACCAAAACAAAAAACAAAACAAAACAAATTATCTTGTTACTTTCTCCAGTGAACAGGAAATGTCATTAAATGGGAAACTAAACCAAAACAAAATATGAACTGTGCATTGTGAAGAAGCAGCAAAAAAATGTTTTGGATACAGAACTTAGTTTGTTTCTGAAGTTTACTACCCAGGGGTTTTTAAACAACACAGCTTCTGAAAGCAGAGCCTTCATTAGAGCAGGAAAACACAACTTAAATGGCCAGGCAGAAAATGGCTGAATTAAGTTCTTTTTCCCTCTCTTTAATGGTAGTGATTCTCAAAAGATTAAAAGTAGGTTAGGCGAATAATAAAACAGCTATGTTTCTAGTGTCTACCTGACAACAGCTTTTGTAGAAGTGAATAATTACATGAAAATCACTTCCTTTCCACCTCTCTTTGGGATTTCTGTGGGTTGCTAGGCAGTCTCTCTCCTACCTTCTGCTAATGTTACTTACAGATGGGATGAATACAGTATATTCATTATGAGAATGGTGAGTTGAGGGGGAGAAGGACCTAAATACTTGAAGTTTTGTTTATTCATTGCTGCCTTTGGAGACCAACACTATAGCTCAGATTACTTTACACATATTTAAATGCTAATTTTCTGAGGCATAATTGTTAGCCAAGTACCACCCTGTTAAAATGGAACAGGACCTTCCTCAATACAGGAGCCACACTAGTAGTATGTTTCTGTGTTGCCAGGTCAGGTGCTGGAGCAAAGCATGCTGAGGTTGCCTCTGGGGCTTAGAGGAAGAATTCTTTCACTCTGACTGCTTTCCATGACTAAAATAATGTTTGTTATGAGATTGGTTTACTTTCCTGAACTCCTTAACCCAAAACTTAGGAGATATCTTGATTGCCTTGGCTGAATTCCAAAACTAGCAGCCACAAAGTACTGTTGTACTTCCGTTTGTATAATCATGACTGCACTCATGTAGGTTAGGGTGTACGTTAATTAAAAAAGAAATAAACTATCAAAAAATCACTCTGCGGAGTGCTAATGCTCATTTCAGAAGGCAAGTGTGTGTGCGCGCGGTTGTGGGAAGGGCACTGAACCAAGTGCAAGGCTTTGTGGGTTTTTTAAAAGTGTCTTTGATTTCCAAGCTCTGATTTCAGTCTTCTGAGCTTGCAGTTCACTTTGATTATGGAGTTGTCAGTTGACCTCCTCAAAGATACCTCACTCAGCATGAGACAGGAAAGAGACCGGAGGCTTTGGATTCACTTCCCAGTCAGCATATTCTGACTGCAGGATGCAAATACACAAACTAGGACTCAAATTAAGAGAAATCCCAACTTGGCAAGAACTAAGGTGCTGCATCATTATTTTACTAGTTTCTTACCAATTGCCTCCTTATTTTGGCTAATTGCTGAGGACAGCAAGCTGCACACCCCACACGCCCCTCAGATCTACACAAATTTGCTTGCAAATTTAACATCATTACAGAAATAAGAGAAGGTAACAATACCCACTTGTACATCTTATTTCATTAAATTGCAGTACAGTGAACTAATTTATTAAAAGAGCAATCTCTGCCTCATACTTCACCCACACTCTGAAAGGTACAAGGCTCAGACGCATTTAATGCTGGGATGCTCATTTGTCTAGTTCCATTGCTAACCTCTATATTATCTCCATTTTCAACTGGTGTCTGAGACCTCAGGAGGGCTCTGAATTCCTGAATACTCAGGCAACTTCAGTTTTCCACAGTGGTAGACCTGAAAGCGTCTTGTTTCTGCAATGTGTTGTTCCCCCAATGACACCTTAGAGACCTGGAGGCTCAGAAGAATGCCTGGGCCACTACAGGAGCGGCAAAGCAGGAAAGAGCCATGCTCTAACCTCTGGGTTGTCCTGGTGTCTTTACATCCCCAACTTTACTCAGAAACAGCAATGCCTAAGGGCAGTTTTGCCTGCAAATGATGTAAAAGGAGACTATTATGGCCATCAAAGCACCCTTTCAGGTTACGACGTTCAGAGATTTGGTCTGTTGCATCACAAAGACCAATTGGAGGTGTGTAAAATATTATTGAGGCATAACCCTTCTGAGCTGCTCTCTCCAACGGGTTTTTCAGTGGCTATTAGTTATCTTGTCCTGACCATCCAAGAAATGTAAAGGTGTGAAAGAAATAATAGATGGCAATCTGATGTTCCTTGTTAAAAGAACTACCTTTGATTTAATAGCACCAACCTACCTTATGCCTTGCTTAATTTCTTCTATGCAGATATACAAAACCCCAGGAATAATTTTCATAGGACTTCTCCCATTTTAGAAAGAAAAAAAATTTAACAAAAGAACAAAGATTTGGCCAGGCCTATCTTTTATCTGAAAATCAATACTAACATTCCAACTTTGCCCAAAGAAAAAAATCCCATCTACAATGGTAATTCTGACTCCAAGAATTTCTCTAAACTATCTTTATGATAAAACTTGCATGTTTGCATTTACAGCCAATAGTGACAAAAGTTGCCTAGAATGCACGCAAGGAGAAATTTATCTCACAACACAGACTCTTGAAATACATACCAGTTTTCTATTACTTCAGTTCTGGAGCATAAGGTAAGGCGATGGCTGACAGTATGAGATACACAGAAATATTCAAGATACATTACTTGTATAGAAACATTTATGTCCCTGTGATGAACATGATTTCTGGGGGGGAAAAAAACTCACTGAGTAGCTGGAACAGTTCTTTTTGTGTCTGAGCGATAAGAAATGAAAATTGTTTTCAGTAGATTGGTAGCTTAAATTTGGGAATATGGGAAGCTGGAAACCTTTTTAAAAAGGTATTGATAAGAAGAAAAAATACCATTAAGTCCAAATATCTCTTTGGAGCAGCACCTGTCCTTTCACTGACTCATGTCTTGTGACTGCATACCAAATGCACATGGAGTTCAGATCAGCAGTTCCTCTGTGAAGAAGCCTGCTGGTATTGACAGTTCTTGGTTCCTGAAAATTGTCCAGCATTTTGGGAATGTAAAGTCATTAACTGCTAGAGCATCCACGTGTTCCAGCTGTGCTGTATAGCTCTGTTGTAGGGCACCTTAAAAGATTCAAAAGCTTTGCTTTCTCATACACTTGCACATATAAAGCTTCAGGCATTTGGAAAGAAAAGAGTTTGCTTTGTTTTGGTTTTTTTTCATTCTGTGCATGATATGAAAAAGCACAAAAAAGCGCCATTGCCTGCCTTTCTTTTTTCAACAGAGAGCATATTTTCAGTGTGCTAGAAACACCAGACTTCACCAGGTCTTTTTGGGGGGCATCTTTTGGGGTTGAGGCATGATTAAAGTAATTTCCTATTAGTGATAAATAAAGATGCTCAATTTTTTAAAATAAATGCAGGAAGCACAGTTTCCTGCATTTATTTTAATTTCTAAATTATTTATTATTTTAATTTTATTATTATTTTAATTTCTAAAATGAGAGTGTTGATTAGTGTTGTTCTTTACAGACTAAGACACTATCACCAAATGCTCTCAGAATTAGATATTAGGCTGCTCCCACATCACTATAATGGCTATGGACAGTCAGAGGAGTTTCAAAATACACTCGGTTGCACTGAGGGAATGATGAGAGAGGTCATCCTCATTTCTAGAGCATTCTGAATCCAAACTGAGATGTTTTTAAGGTCTTTTTTCTTCAAATATTCCATTTGCATAATATTTGCCAGAAAGTAGGGCTCTGAGGTTGGTTTGGTTTTTAGATTTTCAGGGGGAAAGTGAGGCGGGAGTTTTAGGAAATGTGGCAGGGTTCCATATCCTCTCAGCAAGCTGATAATTTTAAGATACCTAACTGCTATTACAGAGCCACTTGATATCACAGTGACAAAACAAAGCCTTCTGTGATAGCCTTTTTGTTTACTCCTGTTAGTTAAATTCTCATTCAAGTATCCTTGAAACCTGGAGAACACTGGAGACATTAAATACAGTATTCAGCCCTGATTGCAAATACTTTAAAAAAGGGTAAATGGTTTGGTCATGAATCATTATTCAAAGAATTAAATTAATTCAGAAATTAATAGGAAGCTATGCTTAGGTTATATAAAATCAGGTTAAATGTTATTTAATCTAGCTTCTTTAAAATACTAATTCTCAAGAATTCTTTTTAAACAATTTTCTTGAGAATACTTATCTTAGAAACTGCACTTTATCTAAAAAGAACAGAGTTTGAAACAGAAGAAAATACAGCTATAGAAACATGATAATTATTTGATCTTGAATTCTTCCTTTTTTATTGATTACAGCCTAAACCTCATACTAAACTAAGTTTTCCACAAGGGGATTTCCATTCATTTCTGCAATTTAGACACTGTCCAAGTACTCAGTGATGAGTGCTAAAACGATACATAAACCCTGACTGAAACAAAGTTTGACTGAGAAGTAAAATATAGTGTATGGTATATGTGATATTATTTAAACGGTTACTGCTGTAGAATGCTGATCCAAAGGTTTCTTACTGCCATGTATTATTCATACCCCATAATAACTGGAACACATCCTAAATAATACTAAAAATAACTGGCATAATCATAATGAACTGCATATGAACCACTCAGAATAAAGGCTAGATTTCTTGAAAAAAGTATTTTCTCATCTTTGAATACTATACTAACTGACAAAAAGCCTTTTGGTTTGCGTAAACCTGCAACTCAAAGGCAGACAGACTAAAATCAAACCTTGAAGATTATTTTTAAATACCACTATTTTTCATGTAGGCAGAAGTGGAACTCTCAAGGTACTGAGAGCATGGCAGTAGCATACTTGTGATCTGTTCCGTTTTCAATGTTTATACACCAGATAGTTCCATAGCCAGGTCATGCAGTAAGGCTGCATAATCGAGTGAAGTCTGTAACCGTTTGTTAAGCAGCCTCACAACAAAGTAAAATCTAAAAACCACTATGGCCATATGCAGGCTACAACTAGTCCATCCATGCAAGGAGGATGCTACACTACAGGGCTGAATCCAGCCATGCTGTGGAAGGAGAAGCTGTGCAGGCAGGCCTGAACTGGATCAAAACCAAAACACTGCTACCAGGAGCAGGTAAAAAGGTGGCTTACAGTCCCTCTCCCTGCTCAGTAAATCTGTGCCTAATATGATGCCAGAAAGATACTCCCAGAGTGGATTCAGTTTATGTTAGGAAAAGGGAACTTCTGCCTGTAGAACAAACCATTTGTACCATCAAAGGTGGCGTCAGATCAAAAGCACCATTTTCCCTGAAAGCTATCACTATATTTAGAGTTTTTTCACGATTCTTGTGTCAGTCAAGGGTCCTGCTCCTTCCAGCTATGATGCCAGGGTCTGTCTGCCACCTAAGTTAGAGTCTAATGAGGATGCTTAAATTAAGAGTACACTCTCCTGGGCTCTCCCGTAGCCAAAGGAGAGAGATGGCCCCTCCTTGAAAGTTACTCAATCATTAAATGGGATAAGTTACCCTCTAGAGTAACCTATTTTCTCTCTATTGCTTACACCTGGAATTAAAAGCACTAGGTTCTTCACTAGGGCATCTACTATCAAATGGCACAAACTCAGATCTTCAGGAGTCCCCCAGTGATTTTCAGGGGGACCTGTGGGAACTGAAGATCCCAGACTACTTTGAGTCCTACAGGTTCTACTCGAGTTGCACCTCTAACATCTTTTAATGTCTACTTCGAAATGTGAAAATTTCTCTGTTTAAGGAAAACTTACATTTAGCACTATACAGTGTTAAAAAAAAAAGAAACTCAAAACAGAAGAAAAATAATGTGCTACCTCACTATTGAATACCTTAACATTTTACACTTAATTTTAAAGAGGCGAAGCTTCTGCAGTGTTAAGGCACAAAACTTAACAGAAATTTTCCCATGAATTTCCAGGGGCCAAGATTTTACCTTGCTAGTTTTTATAGAATTGGAATTTATGAAAACCAGAAATGCAACCTAAAGACTTGCTTATTGGCTTCTTTTGCTTGCAGATAGATTTATCAAGATAAAGTTTGGAATATATGAAGAGTTAATATATATTCTACTACTCTAATGTAGCATTTAGCAAATTATAGGCTTGAGGACACCATATGCAAAGTAAAATAAAAAAACCTACCAATCCCTTATATTTTAAATACTTTAAAATTGAGCGGGGTTGGAATAATCAAATTTATGATATATATTGTCATATAAATTAAAAATACCCCTCAGGAACATATTTAATTTTTCTAAGCAGTAAATAAAAGCTTATCTATGTTCATTATATCTTTGTTCACTTCAGAAATCCCTTTCATGACACAGAAGATTCTCCTGACTGCAAATATGTTGCAGAAGGAATCCTAACAGTGGCATTTAGGTATTAGGACAATTGTAGTAAATCAGTAAAATAAGCATATACAGAGATCCTACCCTTGTATATGCTGTGGCAGAGGAGTTCCCTGTTCAGGTCACTGCACTATCTAGTCACGCCAGTCTGCAGATACTGTTGATTTGCAGATCTGAAAGATCAAGGCTTAGTACATAATGCATACCCAAGGTCTTAATTCTGTCTTTGCACATGCACACAAAGATCTTATTAGCTCCTGATAAAAAGAACTGTCTTTGACTGGAGAGTTTGTGTCAAGGGATATATGAAAGTGATTTGGCTCTACGTACCAATACCATAATTTTTTTCCCCAGGTTGCATTCTGCAATGAGATCTAATGTCTCTGTTTTCTTCCTTAGAGTAGGGTGTGCAGAGATTGACAGGCAATGTCAATACAGGGAGAGAGCAGCCAGAGTGGAAACAGCTCCCTCTTCATTTTTATACATTTTTTTATTGTTTGTGTGTTTTTGCATTTTCTACAGTAGCAGGACCAGCATTAAAGCTGTTTGGGGCAGTCAATGCACTAAACATTTGATTCACACTTCCTCAGATCAGATCAGACTACATTGCTGCCTCCCTCCAACTGTGTTGGGGGAGACGGCATTGAGTCTCAGCAGTCTTTTATGGCTGTAGCTTTTACTCATATAATTTCAGTGGCTGCAGTCAGCAAGTGATTGTAAGAACAGCATTGCCTTTCACCAGCCACTGCCAAAAGCATAAAAGCCCAAAGGCAAATTAAGCAAAAGTCTGCAGTGTTGTCTTGCCCAGAGGTGAAGAACATATTTCCCCTTCTCAACTACCCTGGCATAGTGCCGTGGGTGGGCACCTCAATGTTGGATTCTGGACCAACTGCTGGAACTGTGCCACTGGCAGCTGCATTTCAAAAATTAAGAATCCAATCAATTTGCTATAGCATTACCAGTGCAGAATTCATCTCTCTCATTTCCAGAGCCTGTTCCCCCTGCTCCTTCTGTTCCTTCTATACTTGGCTTTGGAAACATAACAGAAGCTGCTGGTAAAGCTTAGAAACTGCAGAAAAGATAAACCCCAATCAAGAGAGATTATTGTTCCTAAATCTTTTTGAAGTGGTCAGCAACCATGCTGGTTGAAGGTCATGCAAGCCTATGTTGATTTTCAAGAGCATTTTTGAAAAATCTGTCACCAAAAGCTCTTTAGGAAACTAAGCATGCTTGGTTTAAGAAAGAAAGTCATTGCTGGAAAAAATAACTGATGAGAAGATAGGAAACACCAGATAAAAGGAGTAATTTTTACAGTGAAGGGAGGACACCCATGGCATACTACAATGTCCTCTGTGCCTCTGCTGTTTAGTTTGTTCACAAGTCACTGAGAAAAAAGGGGTGACACAAAGTTAGTCAGACTAGCAAAGAGGATAGTTAAAAACGAAATGCCACTAAATTACCCAGACTAGCAAGAATGACAGCTAATTAGCTAGTTTTCTCACCCTCATTTCTGTAATTCTCTTCATCTCTCACCTGATAATGCCAGTACCCAAGCAAGGATTATCATGTTTCCATGCCTATACAACTTCTAGCACAACTTCCCCCATGGATCCATTCATAGGATAATGAAAATGATGGATAATTGCTATCAAAGGATTAAAGATATCAGTTAAACTATGAATCTGTAGCAGTCAGCCAGTAATGTGTTACCTTCTATACAAATAAGCATGTACTGGCTCGCTGACATATACTTCATTTTATTTTATAGCAGGGAGATGGGAGTCTGTACCTGCAGGGTAGACACTCCAGGTCAGGGAACGTGCCAGTAGAAGCTGGACAGAAACTCTCCAGCAGAAACAAGCTGGAACTACAGGTTATAGGTAGGCACGTGTGTTTATCAGTTCACAATTGACCTATCTGTAATTAATTGAATGAATTTATACTTTCAGCCTCCCTCATCCTCTAGCACCGAGTCCCACCATTTAGTCATTCATCATGTGAAATAGCACATTATTTTGTATTTTTTCTAAACCCACTACATCTCCATTTTTATAGACTTTTGCCAAATCCAAGGCAGGGTTCCAGAAGGACCTCCTGAGTTATTGGCTGACTGCTGACTACCACACAAACAGGGAATTGTGCCTTGGCTGCAGAACCAGGAGGGCTGTGCTCCAGTTTCAGGTCTGACAGCATGTACATTTTTTTTTTCACTTTTTCACAAAGAAACCCCCACCAGTGACTGTTGGCTATATCCTGCCCTATAGAGCTACCATTGCTATTTAATGAGCAGACCAGTCTTCTAAGGAGCATCACAAATATGGCACGGTTCTCTGAAGAGAGAGAACTTAACTACTTGATTGTGTACAAGACCACCAAAACTGTGGTCCATCTTCTAACTAATATCCACTGAGTACCTCTACTATAGAGGTATCTCTACCTTAGGTATTTTAAAAAATAAATATAAAAATAAATATAAACAGATATTAACATAAAATAACTCTACTATAGGTATTTTTAAAAATATTCATTACCTAAAGACCAAAAGGAAAAGTGAAAAGTGTTTTTGAAATTTAACATGAATGTCTCTAGAAAATCCCTTAACTAAAACTAGTATTTAACAAGCCAATTAAGGTGATACATAAGTGATAAATAAGTGATAACTTATTACCTATTGTTCTGTTACACAAATAGATGCTTAGTTGAAGACAGCATGTATTTCATGCTGCCCACATAATAATCTAAATATTGTCCTTCACAAGCATAATACAACCTGAATGCTTAGGCAGAATAAAGACAGAACTAGAAGGTAAGTCTCTTTTTAAGACAGTAATCTCAAAACACAGAAAACTGAAACCTTCTGCAACATACTCCTTCAAATATCGGCACTGACAATATAGGTCAACAATCCAAAATGACAGACAAGAAAGTATATAAATTCATTATAATTTAATCACATTTTAGTCACTTGGCCTTCAACAAACCTATGGACATGGATAGTCCCATCCTAACACAGCAAAAATTGCCCCAGAAAACTAAGAAAAGCCATATAGTTAACCTAGAGCGCTAACCACTTTACTAAAACATCTTAAATCCTCTTTTCGTTTGAGAACTGTCATTTTCTATTTAATATGACTTAAGACAATAGACTGGAAAGGATTCAAATTACTATCAAGACAAACATAAACATTTTTTCTCTTTAGCTACTTATGTACAAAGGATACCTATTTGGATATAAATACATAACAAAAGTACGGCTACATTCAATCAGTGCAAAGGTAGCCCACTATCCTCTTTTAATTGTTGCCAAAACTAGTTGCTTAGGGAAAGACTACAGCAAACATTTACCAAACCAATAAATTCCAATTTTATTCTAGTTAGTTAAACTGTATCAAAATGTTATATAACATTATATGTCCAAATGACTTGAGTATAACACAATGGAAGCACTCTCCAAAGGTGGCTTTCCCTTTCCATTGTCTGCACAGAAAGCCTGGGACTCCCACCATCTCTCTCACCCCTGCCACGTACCTTCTGGCTGTGGGTCACAGGTAACCCACACATTTTAAACTGCAGCACTCTACCCCCAGAGATCTAAGAGGAACTCTTAGGGCCAGAGCATCTTGGCCCTTACCTTTGGTACAGCTTTGGTGTTTGGTGCCCTACTTTCTGACGTATTATACAATCACGTTCAAACTACAAACAAATATTTTTATCCAGTTGTTTGAATGTAGAAGACAAGTAAGAAGAATGAGTCAAGGATACACAGAACTGTCTGCAGGACAGCCCAAGGAAGCACGTAGAAATGAAAGGCCAATAAATGTCTTCAAGCAACAGTTAAGGCTAAATGGATGTGTGTACAGCAAACCCAAATGAGTTAAAACAAAAGGCTACATATTACTTATCTTTTTCAGTTGAAACAGAATGGCAATTCTCGGAAGCAAAAGTAAGAATCCATTAAGGTTACCTCACAGATGAACCTTAAGAATATGAATTCTGTGGCAGCACTATCCAGTGGTAAATTGTTTTGGAATACTGAACATTACACTTACCTCCTTGCTGAGTGTATTCCACAAAACCATATATATTTATTCACTGCAGCCTCAAAGACCCCATATTTACAAACAGAAATTCTAATCCTTTGTCCTGTAGCCTCTTTCTCCTTGAATTTCATCAACAATTAAGTACCGAGCAAGTGATTATCATAAACTTTGGCATTTTATAGAATCACAGAACAACTAACTTAAGCTTTAAACTAATCTCTCCCCACACTCTTAACTTGCATGCAAGTCAGAAGTCTCCAATCCTAAATATAATGGCCAGTGAGAGGTAGGAAGCCTTGTAGCATCTGCAGTATACAGCAAGTGCTGCTATCAAGGGTGTGTGACCAAGACTCCCAGAAAGGAATTTGATCTGGTACATAACAGTAGGTAGGCCAGCTGTGCTGGTTTTGGCTGGGATAGAGTTAATGTTCTTCATAGTAGCTCATATGGGGCTATGGTTTGGATTTGTGCTGAAAACAGCATTGATAACCCAGGGATATTTTCATTCTGCTGAGCAGGGCTGACACAGAGCCAATGCCTTTTCTGCTCCTCACCCTACCCCACCAGCAAGCAGGTTGGGGGGCACAAGGAGCTGGGAGGGGACATGGCTGGGACAACTGACCCCAGGGGTATTCCACACCATATGGCATCACGCTCAGCATACAAAGCTGAGGAAAACAGCTAACTTAAGTTTTAAATTAATCTCTCCCCATACTCTTAACTTGCATGCAAGTCAGAAGCCTCCAATCCTAAATGTAATGGCCAGCAAGCGAATAAGGAAGGGAAGGACTTTTGGAGTGATGGCATTTGTCTTCCCAAGTCACCTTTACGAGTGATGGAGACCTGCTGTTCTGGGTACGGCTGAGCACCCACCTGCCAGTGGGAAGAAGGGAATGAATTCCTTGTTTTGCTTTGCTTGCGTGCGTGGCTTTTGCTTTACCTATTAAACTGTCTTTATCTCAACAAATGAGTTTTCTCTACTTTTACGTTTCCGATTCTCTCCCCCATCCCACCAGGGAGGAGCAAGCAAGTGGCTAGGGGGAGCTTAGTTGCTGGCTGGGGTTAAACCACACCACCAGCCATTGATTTATTCTGTGGACTTGGCAAATCTGATTCTGTGGATGAATGAGTGTGGACAGAGCTCTGCAGCTGGCAGGGCACCATTGCATTGATGCAAAGATGATAACTTGGTATGCACCGTCTGACTATGTGTCTCAGAGTTAACTACTGGTGAATGGTAGCTGTAATTTGCTTGGAATCAGACCAAGAGCCTGGCACCTACCCAGGCTTATGTGCCAAGAATCTCTGAGATTCCTCTAGCAATCTTAGAGCAACTTATCCAACCAATCTCAGATCCTAAGTTTGGTTTTGTTTGTGGTTTGTTTTTTTTTTTAAATGGGCATTTGGGGTTTTCTGATTGATCTCAGTTATATGTCACTGAGACTCCACCTGAGAGTTTAAAGCAGCTCATGTCACTAGGTAAGGAGCTACTAACAACATCCAGCTCCATAAGGGGTTCAACAGACATAAAAATCAGAATGAGTTCCCTAGATAATTTCCATAAATAAATGCAAGGGGGGATGGAGAAATGCAAAGTAATAAAGTAAATTTGTTTTAGACTTTCAGGCAAAAGCTTATAATCTCTTCCCTGTGATGGATTTGTCTTGGAGAAGTTAATTTGGGAAACATTGTACTGCTGATAACCTAGGCTTATTTTAAGTGCTTATCTGAAATGTTCAGAAGGCTAATGTGCTGGTAGGTATTTTTCCTCATACCCAGGCAGGAATGTGGAGTGATGTATAGGTCATTCCAACCCAAAACCACCTTTGATGCTGTGTCTGTCCCTCAGAATCACTTCTTGCATGTTCCCCCTTCATCTGAAGGACAATTTGCTCTGTCCGATACCTCCAATCTACAGTACTCAGGACAGCAGGATGGAAAGAAAACAAAAAGGGACCATGATTTTGTTTATTCCTTCCCCTTTCCCAATTGCGGCCAACTCATTTAGTCTTGCATTCTTCAACTCTGCATTACACACTCACTTCTTACTTCTGTACATACACCTGTATGACTACGCAGCTAAAATAAAAACCATAACAAAACAAAAAAACCCCAACAAACCACCTCTCTTTGACATAAATTTTATATTAATATTATACTATTTGGAGTTGTGTTTGACAGACTGGGTTCTTTAACAACTGACTTATTCACTGACTATACCTTTTTGTGACCTAAACTACTTAAAAATCTGCAGGTAAGTGGAGTTATGTAAATACAAAAATATAGTTATCAGTGATATACCAGTATTGAAAGTCATTGCCTGGTCAGTCTCAAAACATCCAGGAGAATAAATTAGCCCCTATGTTATTGAGCCTCTGCCTCATTCATTCAACCTGAGGTACCTGTCTCTGCTCCGTCTGTAAGACTGTAGTCATTCCAAGCGCTCTACAGAATTAGTGCAAAAAGGAATTTTTATAAGACTGCTGCAAATGGTGGATCACTGAACTACACTTCCAAGACACCTTTCCTTCTCCACAGATGAGAAAGGCAGCAGACTACAAAGTCAGAACTTTGCTTACACATGCCAGTTATATATTCAATGTTAAATATGATGACTCCAGACCAACTTATCTACTTTGTTGTGAAGATCAAAATACAGAACATATCATTTTAGTTTGTAATCCCTAATCATGTGCCTAATAATTTCTGCCTTCCTCCATAAGATAGTAACTCACTGAAGGCTAGTGCCCCAATTATACCTTTTTCATTTTCCACCTATGTTGTGCTCACCTTCATGGATGGATAAACAAATTCATTTAGACCTCCAGGCTGGGAAAGCGCCAGCTTTCACTATACCTTTTTGTGAACATCCCTCAGAGTCACCATGTTGTTTTATTATTTTACACAGAGGGATTTAGAGTATTTTAAAAGCATGAGTTGTTTTTAGAGTGACAGGAACTGTACACTCAACTGGCAAATTTTAGTAAACAAGTCACTCAACATTCACTAAAATTCTGCTGTGAGCCTAGTCTTTTTTAAAGAGAGCTGGGCAATGAAAAACCTTTCATTTATGCCACAGAGCTGGCAGAAACTTAAAGTAAAACTGAGCTCAAGATAAAAAAAGTGCTAGAATAAAAAAATGCCATTTAGGAATTGTATTCAAGACCTGCACTTCTTGACACTAAAGGGGCTACTGAAAGTATTGACATGGGTCAAATGTTTAATTTCACAGAAGAATGAAAATTCAGTTTAATTTACATTATTTGTAAATTTGTGTCAAGCAGTAAAAACATTTGGTCAAAACCTGAAAAGTCATTTTGAGAAATCAAAAGCTGTTTCTCTATTTTTAAATGAAGCATTTGATTTCTAATTCCTAACCAAAATTTTGTTTCAAAAAGAATGAAGGAAAACACTTCTTTAAAATAAAAAAGACTTTTTAAAGCTCTGGTCTGTGTGAAATGTTTTTTATTTGTTCTGCTAAAATACCTATATGTGAACACAGAACTTAAGTGCAAAATCACTAGGAAACAGATTCTGTCTCCCATCCTTACAAATTCAGCTGCACTTTCTCAATTCAAGTATTCTCTGAAAATTTCACATGGGTTGACAATAAACAAATAGATGAAAGATCAGTGAACCCATATCCCAAACTGCATCTACATCTGATGATTTCCTGCCAAGTCTGTAATGCATTTTATGCCCCTCTCTTTGTGACAGTCAGATGCTTTCTTTCCTTATCCTTATTTACAGGCTTAAATTGGAAGTAGTAGTGTTTGGTTGGCACTGGTGTGACAAAACACACGTTATTGCCCCTGTTCTCTGATGGCATAAAAAGATATTCTTGCAGCCAGGGTTCTGGTGCAAATGGTCACAGAATGCTCAGTTTGTTTGAGCCTTGGTGTTTAAAGTAGCTGTCTATAAACATCCATATGGGAAAATATGTTAACATATGGAAATCTAAGTCTGTGAACACAGTGAAGGAAGATATCTTTAAAAATAATGATCACCTTTACAAGAATTCATGTATTACAAGATTTTCTGGAATTTAACATTAACACAGGAATAAATTTATTTCTTAAAAGACTCTTCTTTCAGAGAAAAGAATATGAAGTGCATCCCCAAGACATGTAATGCACCACAGCAGAATCTGAAGTTAAGAAAACATGTTGACTCTCACATCCTGTCATTTCTCTTCATGATCATTAATGCTGTGTATATATGAGATGTGCGTATAAACATTTTACAAACATAAGGAAGAAACAATTATGCAATGCTAGGTAAACAACCAATTCACTTTCAACGGCCTAAACATAAACTATACTAATACAATGGAGTTACTTTATCCATAAGGAAAGAATAGAATCATAGAATTGTTTAGGTTGGAAAAGACCTTTAAGACCATCAAGTCCAACCTTTAACCCAACCCTTTCATCCCACCACTAAACCATGTCCCTGAGCACCTCGTCTGCCCATCTTTTAAATACCTCCAGGGATGGGGACTCAACCCCTTCCCTGGGCAGCCCATTCCAGTGCTTAACAACTCTTTCAGTAAAAAACTTTTTCCTAATGTCCAACCTAAACCTGCCCTGGCACAACTTGAGGCCATAACAGTCAACAATTTAGCACAGACTTTCAGAGTAGAGAGCATCAGAAAGTCACA
Organism: Gorsachius goisagi; assembly: GCA_018403395.1. NCBI lineage: Eukaryota > Metazoa > Chordata > Aves > Pelecaniformes > Ardeidae > Gorsachius > Gorsachius goisagi. The sequence goes on along the minus strand of BOSO01006074.1, from coordinate 33,478 downwards.
GCTGCCAATACACACATCTCCTCATCTTTCCAATTTGCTCTCCTGGATCTGGATCCTTGCTGAGCTGCCTGGCAGCTGGTGACAGTTCATGATGGGAGAGGTAGCTTGTTTTCCCACATACATTAGGGCAGTGTGCCAGCCACTGTCATCAGTCACCTCGCACCTCCTCCCACCTTCCCTCTCCTTGCTTTCTATCACTTTTTTCTCCCTTTCCCACACTGCCCTTGCAAATAAATCACATATGTATGCACAAGTGTCATACAAGCTATATGCTCACAGATACAAAAAGCATGGTAGGAAGAGGGAAGAGCAGCAGTTAAGCACATGTACGTGTAAGACGCCTACATAGCCCATACCTCAGTGCAGTCCCCAACTGTCTTATACCACCCTGGAGGGAGGCACCTTTTCTGTTCTTTCTGCCTCCTGCTCGTTTTGTATTTCCATTAGTTCAGAGAATACCTTCAGCGGAGAATATCAGCACCAACCTCCTCTAGGCTAGTTCTGAGGAAGAAACGTGTGTGAACCCAACTCCATTTACTGTAAAAGCCTTCAATAGAGACCTTTACAGGCTCACAATCAACCCCTACAGCTTGGTATCTCTCCAGTGGTAGTGTGTGGGCTGTACACAATACACTTTTAGCCATTACTACTTTTCTACAGATGTTTACCCAGCCTTCTTTTTGTTGGATTGTTTTGAGAATTCAACTGTTATTCCAGTTCTAGGATGGAAATAAAAAGAGTCTCAGAAATGTCTGGGGGATTAGAAAGCGTTTTTTGTACAGGTCTTCAAAGAATAATCTTTAGGAGCACTCAATTTTTTCAACAATAAATAATAGATTTTCTGCAAGCTGCACATAATTCCACTAGTGTAGTAATCTCCTCTTTTTTTCTCTCATTCCTCTGGAATAACAGGATTAACAAGAATCCTGTTAGCAATTCTCAAAATAAGTATATATTTCCAGTGCCTCTATTTATATGTCATCATATACCCGCTTGCGACTGTCCCAGAAATAGCGTGAATGTTTATTTGCTTCACTTACTATCTTCGCCATGCACAAAGTCTCTTATTATTATTCCCTCATTAATATCCATATATCACTTACTATTTTTTTTTTGGTACCAATTTTTAATTTCATCTGAAACAAATGAATTTTTAGCAACAGCTTTTCTCTTGCTAGGAGACTTGACTTCTAGATTAGCTGACAGGTTGGAGGCATCAATAGTATTCACAATTCCTTAAAAGCTCCAGAGAATGTTAATTAATTTATGCACAAAATGACTCTTCATGTTTCTCTAGTACTTCTTTTCAGGTGCCATCATTGTAAACAGTGAAAAATCTCTCCCTGTTATGCCAGACTGAGCTAATACGTGGATCTTGTCTCCCTCCAGTGGCATACCATGCTAGCCATGAAGTCTAATATGCAAGTGCAATTAGAGTTTCCCTGAACCTCGGATGATGTCTCTCCATTGCCAAGGTTGCTAAGGGGTTGCAGGGATAGCTGGAGGAGATTTCATGTGGCCTGGAAGCTCCAGGGAAATAACAAAATGATCCCATTCTTTCAACAAGTCTATTCTAACTGCCAAAATCCGCTGCTGCCTGCTCAGCTTGCTGTTCCTTGTGTAGAAATAGCAAAAAACACAAGGAAAAACCATGGGGAGGAGGTGGCATACTATTTATTCAGGGATTGAAATAAGTCTCCAAAGCAATAACTGGACTTCTGAAACCATAACAATTAACAGTCACAATATTATGCTGTTGAAAAAGAGAGCTGCATATTGAAGCATAAAAAGGTATGTCACGTTCACTCATATACACCAACAGTTTAGCAAAGATGTATTCAATTTAGATTGTGCCTTTCCCACAGCATACTTAAATATACCTAAAATCTTTGCACAATGTAACAGCTTGTGTGGTGAATAAATACCAAACTGTTCCATGCATCACAGAGTAACTTTTTGCCATAGGAGAAGGCCCTGAATGTCTTCAGCCTGTGCCTTTTGAAACATATGTGCCAGAAACTGTAGTGCAGATTCCCTGAGAGAGAGCAGTATGTGTGTTCCTTTGAGCAAGGGAAATGAAATGTGTTCCCAGGCTTGCCTTCAGTCTTTCTTTGGGGAAAATGGGAGTAGTATCTGTCCCAGGAATGATTTATGGCTTTGTCAAACACCTCTGCCCTTTCAGCAAGAACACTGCATTACAGCAATTTGTCGGTCTGCCTATTCTTTAAATCACATAAACAATTTGCAATGTAAAAGCCATAGTACAGAGTCAAATTAAATAGTGTCTCATTGTGAAGATTATAAACTGCATTGTTTATAATGGGCAAAATGTTTCTAAATATCGTACCAGTCTATATCCTTACAATTTAAAATCTCAGTAATTTATAATAATGGTGTGAACAGCAGACTTTCAAGAATTAATTCCTTTTCAAGTTAAAATTTAAAAATTTTGGGTAAGGGATTACTACTTAACAGCAACATGACAGCCTCACCATCAGCAGCAATACTTTTTTCCTTTCACAGAAAGAACGGTTTGAAATTTAGCTTCCATAGCAAACAGACAAAGACTGTTCAAAGATACATGCATGAAGAGGGAGTTGTAATTATATAAATAGTAAATTCAGCTAAGGATTTTCATACCCATGGCCCCTGTATGAATTTCTGGCATTTCACTCTTTCTAAAATTTACTGCAACTCACATGCCTGTGCATCACAACTGCCTGGTTCAGAAGGTGAATACCTGATGAAACAAACAATACAGAGAATGGGAAGAAGTTGGTAGGAAAAAGAAGAGTAAATTCCATAGCTGTCAGCTGAACTGCATGAGTGTGATGGGAGCTGGACATCTTCCTTGTTTCCTTGCTCTTATTTTTTCCCCAGTTAATTGTTTGGGGTTTTTTTTAAATGTCTGCACAAAAAAGCAGTAAACTGCTGACTTAGTGGTTTTGAAAGGCTGGTAAGATTTAGGACTTGTGACCTGCCTCTGAACCCTTTCTCCAAGTACTATGCTTAACAACTAGGCTTACCGTGAAGTATTGAATGCATTCTATGAAGTAAGTTTCTCATTAGACTGCAAGTTTCTCACTTCTCACATTCCAAAGAAATAAAAGTATCAGAAAAAAAATCTCCAGCAATTAGATATCATTTCATTGACAACTTATGAAAATTCCTAGGTTTCCATTTTAAGGATCAGTATGCTTAGATAGATACAGTACAGGTCTAAAATCCACTACTGAGTAATCCATACAGTTCCCTTGATTTTCTGAGCATTAAACCATCCAAAAATAAAATCACAATTTCTTCTACAAATTTTTTTTTTTTTTAAAGAAAACAGAGCCCTAATGCCTCTGTTTAAATGCAAGTTTCCTTCACTTTCAAGGCTAGGAGAGAATTTTTATTTGGACACATAGGTTTCATTTGGCCTCAAGGTGGCAATACAATTGTGATAGTTGCTTGCTTCCAAGGCTGCATATACTAAAATTGAATCAGTCTGGGTTATTTCTCCCACCACTAAGAAGAGAGTTCTTGGTAAAGAATCAGAGGGGCATTACTGCTGCTGCTCTCATAGCTAAAACAACTCTTCATTATTAAACACTGGAAATAAAAAGGGAAGACAAATTCTCAAATACTTTTCCAGTTTGCATTTTCAGAACAGGATTTAAGAAAATTTTATCTCTACACCTATACAGTATTCCTAAATGTCTCTCACATACATGTATACTATAACTAGCCTAATAGGATAGCAATTCTTTACAGCTTTGGTGAATAACATTTTATTAAAAGTACAATTCTATGTAGATGCTCAAACATATGAAGATGATGTTCAGGAAAGAGTGAATAACTAGCTAAATAAACTCATGCTAACCTGAAAATATGGAGTTTTTAATGAAAACTAAAATTTTCAGGGGGAAAAAAAAATAAAACCATGTGCATTTATTCTAAGTGATTTTGTACCAAAAAAAAAAAAAAAAAAAAAAAAAGCTTTCCCTAAAACAGATATCCAGTGTACTAAAATGTTCTTTTTCTCTGTAAACACACAGATAATGAAAACTTAGCCTAAGTGCCACACAGGAAAATGCAGGAAGGAAGAATTTTTTGAGATGGGGGTAATATAAGGAAAAGAGTTATCTTTGTCCTTAAAGACTTATCTAGTGTAAGGGTTTTTTCAGGTTAAGTTGATGCTCATTGCTGTGAATTCATGTTTTGGTACTTATTTTCAAGAAGGGCAAGAAGAAAGATCCAGTTAGCTACAAGCCAGTCAACTGAATTTCAGTGCCAGGGAAATTTATGGAAATAGTCCTTCTGGAATACATTTTCAAAATGGGTGGACTACTCATTGCAAGAGTACCCATAGAAAACACCTGGAAGCTCTGCACAGTCATCTGCACAGTCATGGCTACCTAATAGCTGAATTATCACAGCTGAGCTACTAGAGGCAAATTGCAGAAATGCTTCTGCCATCAGAAATTTTTTTGCAATTTTAACACTTTCTCACTGCAAATAAAAGATCGGAGAAATTTAAAATCAATACTAACTATGATAGCTCAGATTTTCCTGTGCCTGACATATAATTTGCCCCATCATTCATTTATCATGATAAAGTACAACCTGTATTCCTTCCACATAGAAATGTTTTCTCATGTGCAATTCAGTCATAAAACCCAGATTAATTAAATTTGTTCAAGATTTTAGTAAGCACCAGCTGTTCAGAGGAGAGTACAATTCTGACTATGTTGATATGTTCACCCCTACAGATGCTAATAAAACAATATATTTTAAATCCCCAGTAACTCAGCCAGTTGTTAGCATACAAACACACAATAAACAAGGCTGCTTTAGATGATCTCCCAAGGTCTCTTCCAAACCTTGCGATTCTGTGATTTTCCTCCTCATTTTAAGAATCCACTGCTACAGCAGAGCTTAAATTTACATGTGTGTGTTTTCCAGATTATTGACCATAATATTGCTCCTTGATCCATCAAACTGGTACATCTGCTAGCTCCTAACCTCTTCAACACACAAATGTTTGGAAAATCCCAATATAAAGAACCAAATGTTTTCCCCAAAAAGGAGCAGTGAGTACCACATACAAGCACAATTACATATTAAGTGACTTAAGTCTGTTGAGGGACAACCAGAACCATATTCTGAGTCAGACCTACACAGAAAAACCATGACAATCCTATTAATTTTGTAAAATGGTTCTTTTATGTGAGTTATAACTTGGGAAAGACCCCATATTTAAGCTACAAACAGCACCTGCATCTTCCAGGTTGGGGCGGAGGGACATACTTCAAGCCAATTTGAGCATGAAGGCTAGAGAGACCTTACTGTTGGTGAAACAAAGCATTTCTGAAGCTTAAGTATAGTACTCAACTATTATAATGAAAAGCGATTGGTATGAGCTCTACAGATACACAGGAAAAAAGATGGCATTTTCAGACCAAGAGGATTCAGTCTGCTGAAAAGATAGAATATAAAAATTAAATAGAGAACATAGCACTTGAAAGCTAAGAGGAACTGAAAAGACAGATGAATAGCTGCTTAGAAAGCTATAACGAACCATGGAATGCAAATTACACAAAGACAAAAGATTCAAGAACTTCAAACTAAAGTGAGCCTTGAAGAGAATTAATTTATTTAATCCACAGTAAACACCGTGGTTCAAATACTGCTCTCCTAATACAGACACAGTAGTCTCCCTGGAACATTATTTAAACAGACCTCCAGCTGAAGAGGAAAACAACTTCTGCTAGCACACATGCATTACGCTTTGACATTGCGGAGTAAATCCAAATAAACAAGAGTAAAGATGAAAACTGGAAGCACAAACGTCAAAGTTACTTTGGTTGTCCCATATTTGCTTCTTAGCAAAAATCTCTAGAACGAAATGAGAAGCGGCTTACAGAATGGAGTTTTTTGGAGCAAAAAACCGTGGGTTTGAAAATTATTAAGTTCTACATTTTCATGAAATGGGAAATGTTTATATCTACCTTGTTACCATTAATAATTACAATAAAGCTGAACCAATTCCATTTAAGTTTTTTTTAATAAACTAGTTGTGCCAAATACTATTTTTAAGACTGAGAAGCCAAAATTCCTTTATACCTTGAAAATCCCACCCATAACTCAGAAAACTTTTTTCAAAAATTGAACTGGTTAGTCTCAAAAAATATTTTAATTTCAATGAAACAGCATTTTTTAAACATAAAAATAATTCTCTAAAACCATTTCATGGAGCATACTACAGTTAAATTACCTGTATTAGTGTTCTACAAACTCCATTACAGTCCATTCTACTTCAGCTGCTTTACTACAAAAAGGTGCTTAAAAAACTACAGCTGAAGTACGGCAACATGTCAGTTAAAGTCTCGTTGACATGGAAAGAAAGTTGGCCTGTTGAAACAATCCATTAAGCCTTCCCAAAAGACATTCTAGTATCAGCTGAGCTGTATGTGTGGGACAAACAGATACATGCACATGTGTCTTAAGTGCTTTGTACTTCACAGACTGCTTAGACTAATATTATGTGCTTTGGAAATTGTCATGGCAACAATGTATTTCTTTACAAATGGGAACAGCACAGTAAATAGGCATATAAAAACCCCTTGTAGCCTGACAATAATGTCACTTAAGCTTGCATGCCCTCCCCTCAATAACAAACAGAAGCAAGGGTGTCAGTGGCATGTGAAAAATCCTGTTAACAGTTAACAGGCCTCTCACACACTGCAGGACAAGTGAAGGAATCAACATGTAAGCAGCAGAACTACCTCCTATTTCCTACAAGACCAACAGATTTTACAGGTGGGGGAATCATCATGGCATAGTACAAGAAAAGAGTACTTGGTGAACACTTTTTATTAAGCCGTTAGGTAATTTTAGTTGTAATTTTAGTTGTCAGAATCACACAGCAGGGTGAAGCACTTGTTAAAAAGGGACCAAATAAACAGATGCCATCCATGTCTCTGCTAAAATGGATTAAGACACATGGGGTTCACTTGAAATTGGACTGGCTTGCTATATTTACTACAGTCTGAGTCTATTATGCATTGCAAACAAATAACTGGGAGCATGTCAGAGAATCCTGTTGTTTTTCTGTTACTGTGCTAATTTCTCAGGCGAACTGAGGCCACCTCTAAGCCAGCTAGCTGTTGGAAAGCCAGAGCACATCACTGACGTTCTAATACCACTTCCACAACTCCTTCCACAATCCCATCAATGCTGCCATGGAATGATGGAAACATAATATTGAGTCCAAAAGTGGCAACATGATTCAATTTCCATCTAAAATTTTCAATATTTTAAATGAATCTTTTTCTTTCTGGCTGTTTTTTCTGCAGAAATATTACTTGTTTAAAGGGAACTTTACATGAGTCAGTCATTTCAGACACTTCAGGGAAGTAACCTGAAGGTTACTGTCTTTTGCAAAATATACACATTTTCAATAAGCAGAGGTTAAAAAAAATTATGCTGACACATTGTCAGTAATCAGATAAAAAAATAATTTTGACTAATATTCCCAAACTTCCTTTCTATCTCCATCTCAGGATCCATTTAATATTGTACCAGACTTAGGTATAATGTCTTTTACATTGCCAAACCAGATAAGTAAAATGCTGTCTGCAACCCGTCAGGTTTCCTAGAGCTTGCATCATTTTCCCTCTTTGATATCAGACAAATGATATATAACAACTGTTTCATTTGTACTCATCTGTCACTGAAAAAAATCAACTTAATCTAGTATTTCCATGTTCAACTCTACTCTGGAAACAACAAAAAAGACACAGTTCCTGGTTTGAGTACTTCATTCCTCCCTGATTTCATACAGAGACTTCTGCTTCAGAGACAATGATCATCTGAATGATTAATTTCTCTACTAATCCTGACTGAGATTTAGATTTGGAATGGGCAAAGAACCGTAAAATGGATAAGTATTAAAGCTGTTGCTGTTGAAACCAGTGGCAACGCTCTTGGCCCTCCACAGCTGAAGCAGCAACTGCAACTGAACACTGATTTATTAACCATTCTTTTCTACTAAAAGAATAATGATGTAACACATGTAAGCAGTGATTGCTTTAAAGCCCTAACCACAATTCCAAATCTCTAACAATGAACAACTATCCAGTAATCACCTGTATTCAAACTTCAAAATCAAGAAACTCTTACAGTTTTTCTGTCAGAGAGGAAAATAAATACATGGACCATGGTCCTACCTGTGGGTCAGACAGTCGAGAAAGGTCAGGGTACAAGTAGAATTTTATCCCCTCGGAAGCACCTGGTAATGTTACTCCACGAATCAGAAGAATCATCAACATGATATAGGGGAATGTGGCTGTTACATATACAACCTAGCAAGAAGAAGCAAACATTAGGAAAACATTTTCTTCCAAATGCAACAAAACACCTCTTTTCCACCTCCATTTTGCTATTACATAAAAAAAGCAAATCCTCTTCTGGAGGAAAATTGCTTCTGATGCCCTTGTTTGTGCAGGCGAATTTTGTCCTCCAAACATGTTCCTGTGTAAACTATTTATGTACTGCAGGAAAGGTCAACACTTTTTATAGAGATTGGAAACTTCTGTTTATTATTTACACTCTCATTATGACAGGTGACCAGACACTGTACTATAGAGTACCTGTACACTGTACCACATACTATTCCAAACACACATACAGGGAAATTGACTCATAACAGCAAGTAATTAGTTGTATTATAGGTATTCTATCACAATACATGCAACGAATTCTCAGTCACATAGTAATTACTAAATTGTCATCTCATAAGAGTGCTTTGCCTGCATGTTTGTGTTTGAGGAATAAACATTTCATCAAGCCTAAAGTTAAATGCTGTGTATATCTCATTGCTATTTGTTATAGTACCCTTATCAGGCAAAGCACCTTCAGGCAAGATTTCTGAAGTCCTCAAGCCCAGCAATTTCTGTTTTCCCATATACAGCCACCTTTTTTTTCCAAAATCAGTTTGCTCTGTGCATGGGGAACAATCGAGCTTTTCTGGAAACTTGCAAGAAATCATATTTTCCAAAGGGATCAATTCTGCTCAATTTTTCCATTTTACAATCACAAACCTGAGAGCTATTCAAACGTGGAGATGGATTCAATGATAAATTCCAGGTCAAAATAAATATTTCCTTTAGATAATAACATACCTTAAACTTAACTCTTCATAATTCTCTATAGCCATTTCTGCCTGTGAAAGTACATATAAAATATCCTAATACACAGTGATACTCTTATACAGCTGCCTTGCACAAGTCAAAAATCACTTAAACTGCAAGAATGGGGAAAATAATTTGGTGAAAAATATAACCTGTATAACCCTGAAAAATATGCATTTTAAATTCAAGATTTCATTACTTGTCTCATGGCTATGTAAATTAAAGAGATACATCAGAGACTACACCCATGAAAGGATTCTCAAAAACATTTTCATGACTAACGAACTGAATTTTTATTTTCAGACCATGCTGACTATTTAACCCCGAACATGAACTCATCTAGTGCATGCTTCAGCTGGTACAGTCAGAAATGGAGGAACTTAAAATCATATGGCAGCTCTTCAAACATGTCCAGATGCCCCGGGACATATTCAGACACTTCACTCTCACTGACCTTAACAGGAGGTAAGCATCTATATACCTTTTAGGTGTCTTATCCCTTTTGAAAACACAAGCCATGATTTTCCCGGGAAATGGAGACAACCGTTATATTCCTATAGGTCTCAGAAGCCTGAATTGATGAATTCTTAGGTCAATAAAATGCAAAATGGAAAACTTTACCCCAGTGCTTACATTTATTATTGTTGAATATTGGTGGAAATGCAAACTGATATGACTGGCTGAGTTCAAATAGACCTTGTCTCAAAGAGACCGCTCTCCACATTTAGGTTTCAAATAGAAAGTTAGTTCATGAGAAGTCAGTTAATGAGAAGTAAAAAAGAAACACATGGAATGGACATGGTCCTGCTCCGTGTCTTAAATTTGGGTGGAAAGGACAGAGTTTTCATGCTTCTGTATTTAATTCTTTGCCAGCTATTTTTCTCTACTTCTTTTAAATCAATAGTTGTGTTTAATAGAGTATTGTCAGCAGACATATACATTTGATGACATGGAAAGTATCGCACCTGAATATTTGTTATAGCATTAAAGAATAACATTTCATTGCATCATGCTTCATTAACTATACTGGTTTGCGGCCTGCTGTCTTGTGCATCCTGCCGCTGCCTTTTTACATCATTAAACAAATTGCAGTTTTGTAGAGGCAGATTTCTTTCCAGGCTCTTTTGGGTGTATTTCCTCACTCAGCTCCATCAAGGAAGAGCTGAAACCACTCATCCCTATGCCCAAGAGAGTCAGGTAAAGGTACCCTTGTACAATAGTCTAATCCTGCAGCAGCCACCCAGGCTGGTATACTTCACAGTTTTCTGCTTACTTTTGTGGTGGTGTGCTCCCCCCACACCTGACCTTTTATTGTAACCCTGCTCAAGAGATAACCAGTCATGATAGATGCATCTGGTTGTGATGGATGCACCCTGCTCAAAATGGCTTTGAGGGAGACAGCCTAGGGCTAACTGTGTGATGTGCTCACCTAACCACAGTGCTGGTTAATGTCCAACTCAAGCCAAATTTAGAAGAAACATCTGTAGTCAGTATGTAAACATGACTAGGTGTCAATCATCTTACCCCCCTAAATAGTGAGTGGCCCAAGAGCCCTTGGAGCTCTCCTGCATGGCAGTGGGCTGCATGCCAGGATCTCCCCTTGAGCAGGGACACCTCTCAAGGTTACTGCTTGAGGTCGATTCCTTGCAACAACAGATTTGTGGTAAGCAGCTAAATTTGAAATCTTGGATAAGTGATATAAAAGATTGATTGCGCATATATAATCCTTTAGACATAAACCATTGATTGGATCCAGTCATACCTAGACTCCTCCCTGAGGGAGTTTAGAAAGCAAGGGGGGGCCTTTCTGAGCCTCATGACTCAATGAGAGGGTCTCCCTGACAGTTGTGTCTGACCTTGTCCTCTATGCAGCAAATAACCAAGTGTACCTTGCCACTGAATCTTGCTAAACTACCATCACATTTACCATGGAACCTTGTTAACTCACTGGTTTATATCAATAAACTGTATTTTTTTTGCCTCCCTCTCACTCCATCCATGACAGCTTTTCCGAATGCCTTCTGCAGCCCATCCACACATATTAACATTACTGCAAGCACTAGAACCACAACCTCCAGCATAAGTTTTTATCATGAGGATAGCTGTGCCTCAGCTTTAGAGGAATGAGAACTCTTCTTCCTTTCTGGTTACCACGCAGGAAGTTGATATATATAGAGAGAGTGCAATTGGCTCACTATTTCTGGCAATATTCATGCAGATATCCAGAACAACAATGAAAGAGATACAAAGGACGCATGTGTGGGAAAGATACACCCTTTGACACTGTTGACAATTTTTTGGTGTTAGTACTCACACAGCTAATGAGGCTGCTAAAACCGCAGGCTGCTTCTGTACTGCAACAGATACGTGTACTGTGTTCAGACAGAGGAGAGAAGGCCACCACTTGTAAGTGGTGTTCGAGTCTCCCAACATGTTGAGCCACTTAATTCCATTGCACCCAGTGCATCAGTTGCTCATTTTATCATGCTTCTCAAGAGCTCATGAGGTGAGGAAGCTTGGGGCATTTTAGAAATCAAGTGCCATTATTAGTAGTATCATCACATTTGTAGGCATTAAAAGTTTCCTGAATTGTTTTCTTTTCTTTCAACACATCAAACCTCTCTGAATATAAATGTGAACACAACTGTTTCTAATTACACTGCATCCTGTTTTAATTGACTTTAATTGCTTGGTATGTTAATTTGCATTCCAATGCTCAAAATGCTTTTTTTTTTTGTCAGAGCAATGCCAGTGTTTAAGCAGTTGGAAACAAAATAAAAGTTTCTGGTATGCTTTTTTTTGCACTAAGTTCTCCTATTACGATATAATTGAAAGACAAATTTACAAAGATATTTAGACATACAAGTATGTAGAAAGGCACCTGCGGGGACATCTAACAGCTCTTAAGCATACTTAGATGCTTGAAAGTACATTAGGACCAAAGATCCTGAGAACAGATGTTTCATTGACTGCCATGAACTTTAAGTACCAAAGTATCGGAAGGTAGTTAAGTAGCAAGTACTGGAGCTTTAAATACCAAAACCTTAAGAGGCTTAGATGCCTATATCACTCAAGGTTAGTTATAAAGCTATCTAGGTATCTATGCAGTGATTTCATGACTAAGGCACCATAAAGATGTTGAGAACTGAACTAGCTGCCAGTTTGCGTCTTTTCATACCTAAGTATCTTTAAAGCACAAATATGGCACATAGGTTCTAATTTGACTACTGGGACTGTTGAACTTCTTGTCCTAATGATAAGGTGCTTTTCTGAACATTGTGGCTTGATCATGCTGCAGAGGTTCAAGTGAAGGTGACTTGGCTTGTGAGAAAATGTAGAAGAAATACATGATAAATCTGTTGAAAATAAGGAAGAAGCCTGGCATGCAATGAATTGAGCCACACCTCCAAAGAAATATAAAAGCCTAAAAATAAAGATTTCTCTGGCTACAGCTACTACAGAACTCAGCAGCCTGATGTTCACACACTACCTCACAGCAGCTTCTTAGCAGAGCAAGTCACAAACAGGAAGTAGTGAACTTGAAACCCTTGCTTGGCTCTTGCTGAAAACACAACTGAACTGAATTGAGTGAACGAAATACAACTTTCTGAGGCTAAGAAGTTGAGGGGATTCTTTCCTGCAAGCTGTGATATTTGGGCTTGTCTGCACTATAATGAACCAATCACATTTTATAAATGGAATAAATTTGTTTCGTTTCACTTGATGCTTCAGAAAATTACTGGCTTGCTATTCCCCTTCTCCTTAAGTCCCCTATTGCTCCATTAGGCTACAAACACAAGTAGTATCAATGCAAGAATTGCCAGCAATTTGTCCGAACTTAGTACTAGAAAAGTTATTTGGAAAATAAGGCCTGACCCCATACCTTGCTCATCCTTATCTTTCATTTAGTTTTCAGCCTACTGGCTAGTCTATTTATTTAGTGGACGCTGAGACCACAGAAAATGAGATTGACAGCACCAACTTCCTTTGCTAAGAGGAGAGCGCTGAGCAAGCTTCAGATCTGAGGCTCTGAGTAACCTGATCTAGTTAGCAGTGTCCCTGCTCACTGCAGGGGGGTTGGACTAGATGATCTCTAGGGGTCCCTTCCAACCCAAAACATTCTATGATTTCTACGATTTCTATGATTTCTATCTCAGTGACATACAAGGGCCGTCTACACAGGACAAAAAAAAAAGAAAAACATGCCCACACTGTATGTACACTCCTGTGTGGAGAAACAGCTTAGGAACCAAAATTTCACAGAGTGATGTGACAAGGAAAAAGAGTAATTTTTATCCTGCTTTACAGTGTTGATGCAAAAAGCCATATTAGTACAACCATAGAAATCTAATTATCTTACTACCATCTGGTAGCTCTGGTGTCTTCGCAGAGACACTCAGGTACTACCAATTTGGGCATGATTTACACTAAAAAGTTCTACATGCCACAGTCAACCCAGCCATCCTGGTTCTACTAATATTTTTCCAGTTTCATAACTTCTAACTTCCCAGATGTTAACAGCAGATGATAACACTATTAAAAAATAGTTTCTTTTCCAACCACCATGATATACTGTGACATTTTCCATGCAGCATTGTTTGAAAAAGTCTTTTGCTGATATGACACTATAGCATCTACAGACATACTAATGACAACTGCAAAGAGATGTTTTTAACATTATTTGGATTTACAAGAAAAATGGTATAAAACAGTATAAAGGAATGACAGCCGATTCACAAGTTTTTAAACAGTATGTCAAAAGGGGAAAAAAAAATTCTAGATCTGCCTACATTTTAAAGCTAAAATTTTATATGCAGAAAAAGAAACTAAACCAAACCCCCAATAAAATACCAGATGAGTGAATTTGTATGATGTATGATTGGGAGGGTGGGCAGGAGATAGAAAAATCAGTCATTTTGCTGATTCTATTTTCTCTATGTGCTTCATAGATTTATTCAGCATCATCTGCTGGTTGTCTTGTTTGTTTAACCACAGAAGGAAATTTGCTCCAGAATAATCTCGTGAACCGCTCTTAACCAGCTTGCTTATAAACTGCAGCATTTCTTCTAAGCTACTAATGAATCATGTCTGAATGCAGACAGTTTTACCTGGAGTACAAAGAAGTTAAGAAACCAATGGGTAAGAAAATCTAATGAGATTTGAGATCTGATAAATAAGTATGAAAGAAGAAAAATGCACTGGGAATGCAAGATGAGCTACAAAATACGGGCCAGGAGAGGACACTTAATGAAGGTACACAAGAACCTTGTTAAATGTCCACAGATCACATGAAGCAGAAGATTCTACATGACACAATAACAGCAGAAAGGAATAAACACTTCTAAATGCCACATCACACTGAGGTCATTGGCTGGGACACACAAAAATCTCTATCTAGAAGAGCTGTGCAAGTCCTCATTTTTATCCATGTGGTGGTGAAGGCAATAAATAAATAAATAAAAGTCTGATTCAAACTGAAACAGTTTCCTTTATACTGAAATGAAAACTCTACTGCAAAATTCATTTTGAGTCAATACAAAAAAACCCCCCAAACATTCTATTCCATTTTAGTCTGGCATTCTTTTTACCAAATGGGTGGGAGATCTCTCTAAACTGAAAAATGCTTTAACAAGCCAAAGTCATTACTTATAAGCTTCATTTCAATATTAAAAAATGGGTGGAAAATGTCTGTTTCCTTCTTTTCAGCAAGAATTTTTCTTTACATTGGGTATGACTTTATGAACTTTTCAGCACTTCCCAAATTCCATTTCAACAATATATTCTGTGTTCAAAAAAACTGCCTACCTGTAGTCAAAAGTTACAAAAGGAGGGGAAGAAAAACATGGTGGAAGTTTTGACTCAGTGCTGAGGACCCTAGTGCTCTATAAGCCTCTACGGGGCCAATCAAGGAATACGGCTAAAATTGGAAAGCAATGAAAAAGTACCAAAGGCAGACCAAATGCACTGCAGCAGCTCACATTGCTGGCTGAAGTGAGTGAACAATTCACTTAGATGATGAGCTATTTCTCCCCATAAATATTCCGTAAGCAGCATCAAGTTTTCTCAATATGTGTTACTTGAAATTATTTCCCATGTAATTACCACAGCTGGTTTTGTTTCCAGATTGCCCAGGACCATTGAAATCAAGATCTGTTTTATTTCTGCTAAAATTTCTCTGCAAGCTTGTTAGTTGTTTTGATGGGGTCTACAGGCCTCATATTCAATCAAATGCAAAGCTAGATGTCCATGTATTTGGGTAAAAATTCCCTAATTTAATAGATACTGTTGCCCCTAAAAATTCATTTGTTAGACTACCAATTGAAACCAAACAGAAATGGTCATAAATATGGCCCAAGAGATTTTAAGACAAATATCTTGCAACATAGCTGCATCTACACTGCAGAACTTCACACCACACCCCCAGCAACACCCCACTTCCTTGGTTATCCCTACTTCTCAACTTGGTGTTTGAATACAATGAGGGTGCAAAACTCTCTACATCTCCTGCAGAAAGAAACCTTGATATGTGAGTAGAAGGGAGTTTCAGTGATTCTGCAGAGACTGCGCAATCCATACAGTTGGAAAACACAGTCTAAGTAGTGCTTCTTGGAACAGAACTTCCACACTGTGCAGACATAATCAGTAAAGCCCAATAGTGGGGATCAAACACACAGAAGTGCCTATAAAATATCTAGAGGCAGTTAATTTTATTACATTATTTAAATCAATTATGTGAGCATCTGCACTTAAGTACTAAATAATGCTAAATGCAGATAACGAGATTCTTTCTTGAACTGACCATATGCATGCACAGCTTAATAATGACCTAATCACAAAGAATGTGCCAACAGCTTCTAAAAAAGTGGGAATGGTAGTAAGAAACGGGCTGGATCTGGAAAGAATGTCTTTAAATCACACATCCATATATTTTGAGAATATGTTCCAATCTGAATAGGCCTTGATCAAATTCATAGTAAAGTTTGACTCAGAGCATCAAGAGAAGAGACTCACTTACTCAGATGAAGGCTCATAGGACACTATATGCATGGTCACCCTAAGTTTACGCAGTCTACAAATTAATGTATAGGTCTAAAGTAGCTTTTGGAGACCCTGCTCTGAAGTGTACAGAAAGATTCACTAGTGAATTCACATAACACTAACCTTGCTGGCCTGAACAGGGACACAGACTGAACTAAGAAACTGTGAGACTGTTAGCCATACTGTTTCATCAATGCTACCACATTTTTGTTGTCAGTAAGTGCCAAAGGAGGAGAGCAGGAAGACTTACTTCCTAGATAAATACCTATAGTAAATACAACTCAGAGAAATCTCAGGAACTCTAGTGCAATGACTTGCATCCTCCCAGTGCTGCCGTTCCTCAGTCTCCAAAATTATATTGTCCAAAGTCAATATTCATCCTACACTTACCAACTGCCTGAGTGTCTTCAGAGGAATTATGTTGATAAGAAGAGTAAAGGATGCAACAATTCTAAACACTAACATGCCTAAGGAGCATGCTATCCATTTCTTAGGAAGTGTACAGGTCACAGTGTTAATATATTGTTAATACACTGCCAGTGCAAAAGTTCCAACAGTTGTAAAAACAGTATGCCTACATTAATTCTATGAAGCAAGGGGAGGTCTGTAGCGTAATTTTCAAATGCAAAAAGTTGCAGAAATCTTTTAGCAAAATGAGTGCTACAACTTGGCAAGCAGATACAGCTCTACCAGTGTAAATACAAAAGAAGCAATCTGATGATAAAAGCACGGTATTGTCCCTAGTACCTATAGCGTGTGGTAGGGATTTTTTGTTTTCCTTGGTGGGGGGTTGGTTTTGGATGGGTTTTTTTACCCTGAATGAATGTAAATCAATATCCTCTTGTTTTATCTCCACCATAAATGGACCAGCCCCAAACTAGAATAGCAAATGAAATAATGGTATCTGATAACTATAATATATAAAAGAATAATGTTAATTTATTGTTTTGGTTTAACATTCAAGTGCACAAAGAGGAAGACCTGCCCTGTGGTTGTGGGCAGGGAGAGAAAGACTGATAGGGAAGAAGCAAACTTCAGCATCTTGGCTAAGCTCATTGCTGCAAGCGAAAGTGTTTAAGTAGAGCTCCCATCAAGTAGGGAATTTGCAGAGCCACAAATATCTCAAAATCAAAGACTGCTTTTTAATCAAGTAAAAGTCAACTTTAAAAATCAATCAGGAAGAATTTTAAATATAAATTAGGACTAATTAATCAACTGAGGGTGTTTTTCATTTTGAAAAGGTCTTTAAAAAGTCCAAGCTTTTATAAATCAAAGCTGTTCCTTTTCAGAACCTTCTAGGATTTCCAGACTACTGAATACCATCTAGTTTACCTTTATACACAGGCGGGATACTGATATTAGTTACATATATATACACAGAAACTGGAATTTTGCTTAAAAAACATTTAACATGGGATGACTATTCTGATATAGGACAATCCCATTTCTATGAAAATAATTTACAGCAGGTCAGATTTATCCCATACTAGCACCCGAATTTCCAGTTTTGTTATTGAAATTACACAGGCAGAAATGGGAGACCAATAAGGCGCTAAATGAATTTGATTGCTTAGCTACTCTAGACATGCCTTCCAGCTCTCACCGAAGGCACCAGTCAGTAGGTTCTGACTATTCTAAAAATGTTTAACCTGTAAAGCAAATGAAGATGCAAGGCTCAGAACAGGACGGGAGATGATTTTCCTGTCACCCAAAAATTTGTAAGATCTCAAATCACCGAGATTCTAATGTCAGTAAGGCACTCCAGGAACAAGTGACATACAAAGTGAACCACAAAAATACGTACTGACCTGAACTACAGTTAGTTATCTCAGATAGCAATGAACACATTTTATAACCACAAGAAATAACTCAAAGAAGTTATTACAGTTAATTCTTTGTGTCAGACTGTTAAGACAGTGCCTTACACTTTCTACATATTTTCTACATATTTCTACATATTTTCTACATCAAGCTTATACAGGATGTTTTGCAGTTCTTTTCTTTTTTAACCACACAAATTTTTCAATTGCTGAGCAGCAGAAGTGAATAGCGGGTGCATGGCAGCCAACTCACTTCTCAGGGATGTGTTTTAGTTACCAACATAGCACCAGTAGCTGCCTGAAGCTGCCTTTGTTGCTCTTGTAGCAATTTATTTCATTAAGCTTTCCCATTCTTAAGACTGAGTTTGGATTCAATCCATATTAGTTGACACTGGGGTGGTATACAGAATTAAAGTTTGTAAATCTCACAAGAACAGCCTTGTAAACAAAACTTCTACTACAAAGACATCTTTACATTGTAGATAAAGCCAAAAATCTGGTCTATGCTGACTGCAGAAACTGAAGAATCTGCCTTCCCACTGGCAGGAATTTGATTTAATACTAACCTTTGCATACAGTGCCAGGGGGATGGATACCTATAAACTGCTTTGTAAATTGCTAAGAACAAGCCAATCTTGAAGCTACAGAGATTAGCACTAGCTGAGGACAAACTGCCTGTGTGAGAATAGGGGATTATATCTATTCTACTTCAGCTGAAGAAATACGAAATTGAAACATCACTAAGAGTCTCAGTGCTATAAATGGATACCAACTCTCACATTTCTGTATTTGAGTTGAGGGACCAAGGAGATACCTCATATGCTCTTGCTGAAGCAAAGGTGCAAGTAATATTCCAAATACGCAAACTAGGATCCAATAAAAGCAGTATCTTTAGCTATTCCTATACACACAAAGAGACAAGGACATTGGCAACCACACAAATATTTTTGTAAAAAGCTTCATAAAACCTTCAAACCTTCAAAACCAGTTAGAAATCACAAGCAGTGTGTCATGCACCTGAAGGAATAACATCCTAGCCCTGACACATGTACATCGACAATGATCACAGTAAACAGAACAACTTATATTTTGGCTCCTGTTTGATGTTCTTACGTATGGCATTGTTCACTTTTTTTAATGGGTCAGTGTATTTATTTTTGATAATGGGCTAAAAGTGCCTGGTAAAATCAATGGAAAAAATAAACCTGTATGTGTTACCTTTAGTCATTCAATGCATTTCTCCTATAGAGATGCCTCAATAATAAACTATGCCTTTTGGCTTCACCTTTTAATTTTTCAGCAAATTTCACTGCATTACCACTGCAAATACCACAGCTGGCCTTCCACCCTCTACCCCCACACCCCCCCCAAACCCCACCCCTAAAAAGGTTGACAGATCAGGTGATTTCTCTGCCCAAAAACTGTCACATCTGCATGTGCCCTGAGCTGTCCTTCAGTGCACTGAAACACACTTTTGACTTGCTTGGGCTGCGGACCAGGGTTTTAGATCCAGTCTAAGTTAAGTATTCATATAAAAGTGAACCTCTGCTGTTAAGGTACAGCTGGGAAGGAATGAAATCATGAAGATACAATTCTGATTTAAGTTTACTATTTGATACTTTCCCCAGCTGCCAAACAGAAGTTTGAGAAAACCACTGAGAGGCACAAAAATCTCCTTTTTTAACAAATCCGAGGTGTCCTTAAATGCTCAGTGCACAGGAGAATGAAAAGAAATATCACAGTAGCTGTTTTAAAACCTCACACAGAGGCGGATAGCAGGAACTCTGCATGCATCTCATGAATGTTCTACTTTCCCCCTTTGAATACAGAGATCAGGCTTGGACAGAGTGTTAAAGCCTCGCCATGAAGGGCTATTCTTTGCTATTACTTTAGGCTAAAACAAAAGACACTTCAGGAGATACAATCATTGCTGCCTAGTTCCTTTTCCTGGGCTCCTACAATAGGCCCCAGTTTTTGGTTTTTTTTTTTCTTCTTCCACACATCTTTCTCTTATTTTTTTCTTCTGTCCTTTTACTCTTTCTTTCTGCCTCATTGAATCTATTAAGACCTTTATATAGACTGCTATTGAGAAATAAATTTTCTCCAGGACTAGTGACTGAGTCTTAACTGCTGGCAAGCAAGGCTTAACTCCTGATAGGGCAGAGAAAATGATGGGTGAGAAGTATGAGAAGTCAGTCTCTCAATTTGGGGTCTTCGAGCACACTGGATACCTTGCAGTGTCTTGCTGGCAATCAGCTCAAGGAAAAGGAACATCCTAATCCTAGCAGTTTTCCCACCTCTTAGTCTTAATACACTGAGTTATCTTCCTGCTCGTATTTTCAACCAGATCAATATACTCTTTCCAATTATTTTCCTTACTTTAGGTCCATATGCCAGTCCTTTTTGTGCAATTGTAATTCAGAAGGCACTCTGACATCAATAGAGATGTGCCGCTATGAGAGGTATAAAATTGGATCCTCTCTCAAATAACACAAAATTATCCACAGTCACAAATATAAGAACTATTCAGCTCTGATGACAGTGTGATAAACTATTCAAAGACACTAAAGCTGGATTCAGACTGAATGCACAGCAGTCTACCCCAGAACCAGAACAGACCTGTGTGTAAGCTGAAAACCTCACCACTATGGGGCTATAAACTAGGTTTTATACAGGTGCACAGTGCAAGAGAAGCAAGGGAGCTACAGAGGGGCCAAGCAGAGACCTGTCTGAGGGCAGAGAAAGAAAATCAACCTATGGCCCTCCCTAGCATAAGAAAAGAGGTTCATGTACAAACAGGCCAGCTTAAGCAGGTGTATACAGGCTGGCACAGAAGCTGCTGACCCTCCCTACCTTTCTTGTGGTGGGAAGCTCTGTGGGGTCAGTCTTTTGCCATGGGTACATTCTAACAGTGACGGCCTTGGCAGTTGATTTGCAAAAATCTAAGGCTTGGAATGAAGGGGAAAAGCCTTCAAATCTTGAAGCTCTGAGTAGCAGCTACATAAAATTGAAAACATCTCAACTTTCTGAGAACCATACAAATAATTCATAAAATATAAAGAAATATGAGCGGCGGGGGGAGGGGGGGGAGAGATGTGAAAAATAATTTACTATTAATGTGCCCTCTTTTGTTTCCAGCCTGGATAATGAAGTTTTCTGGGGGGATGAACAGTGAACCATCCATAAATCCTCCTTCACTCCCCAGCACTGCAAATGCAGGTGGAGGAGGGAGCATGCCTATGTGTAGGGTCCAGTAGTGGGCGACGATGCTACACTCAGCCAGCCAGAGCTCAACAGCTTACATTCTGCATTTTAAACTGTTCACACAAATTCTGGGGGTTTCCTCAACAGAAAAAAAAAAACCAAAAATAAAATGTAACCAATAGTTAAGTACAGTTGTAGCTTTTTTTTTTTTTTTCTGGTAACGCATAGCAAGAAGTTTGATGAAGCTCAGATGTCTGTTTTGTGTTGAACTATTCAGGCCTATTCGAACTGCAACCTGGGACAGGAGGTCTTCAGAAGCACTACAAAGTGAAAAAAACTAGGGCTCTACACCTTTAGTTAAACCTCACTAAAACACGGATGCTAATTAAGTATACTTTAGAACATGTCATTGGCCATCTTATTTATTCATTATAAACGGTCTTACGGTTTTCAGTGATTGTTTCCTGCCCATCACATTCACAGATTAACAATGTCAAAACTACTTACCAAGTCATTTTTCTATTATTGTTAATAGGTCTATGTCAAGATGCCCCAGTCAAACAGGCTCTACCTTACTGTTTTCTCTTATCTCTAGTCTTTTAACACATAGAATTAATACAGACTTCCATAAAATTTCTGGACAATTTACACTTACATGGCCCTTCATGTTCAGCTCGGCAAATCAAACTGATTAGTGGAACTAATTAAGAAGCAAGTAACAGTGCAGCACTGGGAAGGACAAAGGCCATGCAGTTACAAAATGAATTTCACTAAGTCAAGCTTAAGACCCTCATACATATCACAGCTACAAAATGCACTTAGCAGCCTTTACAAGACTCTTGTCTAAATTTTACAAGCAAAGCTTAAAAAAACCCACTCAAACCAGGAAAAATCTGGGAGTCCATATGGAATCTAATGAAGTTTGCCAAACATAACATGGAGAATGAGACAGGCTCCCATCAGAACAATTAAGCAGAAAAGAACTATGGCGAACATTACGGGTTAAGACACTATACACATACACAGGAAAAAGAAATTCAATAGCGTAAGAGTAAAATAAGAAATTACACCATCACACATATTCAACCCAATATACTGCTTACTAATTTTAGGTAAAACAGTACTGCTGCTCCTTTAAGAAAAGAAAATTCTCTGCTTTGCTAAGGCATTTATAAGTTTTCCAACAATGTCATGGCAGAAAGTGAAATACTTGAACGAACAATGACAGTGACAAGTAAAAAACAAAAAAGTCCGAGTGCCTCATAATTTTATGTTTATAACTACATCACCAAGAAAGCTTGCAAGTTCATGTTTAGTAATTTGCAGTTCATCACTGTAAACTAGTTTCATTATCCAAACAGTAGCCTTTTTAGAGATGCGCTGGATAGTATGAGGCTATCCAATGATAAACTAGCAGAAAAGTCATAAATGTTTCATGAAGAGATACCATGTAATCATTAACGCATTATTTTAGCTTTTGACTTGCAGGACTATTTAATTAAGCATCTTAGACAATTCACGTTTATGTAGAGAGAGTAGCTATATCAGTGCTTTTTCTTATATAGCACTTAAACAGATGTGAGCACAGCAATACCTTCCAGCAACGCTTCCTGTGCTATAGTTAAGAGAGTGCCTACAGACTGAAAAGGGGTAGCGAGTGATAAAGAGAACCATATTAATGTCTTTTAGTGTGTTTTCAAGTCAAAGCTTGATGAGAAACGTGCAAGACATTTTCAAAGTTGACTATGATCTGAAAAACCAAGCAAATTTGTTTTAGAGCAACATTCAGAGCTTTTTACAGGGCACACAGCCTCTTAGCTCTGGGTCTACTCCTCCAGATTGTTTTGTAGACACTTGATACCTATGAAAGAGTGCTTTCTGCATGTTCTTGTGTTGAGTCAGGACAACACTGCTGACCTTACCTTTCATTATCACCCTCTATTTTTATTAGCCTCTCCCCCTGTTGTAGTCTTAAAAGTATCTCAAATGGAGAGACAGCATAAAGTTAACACAGTCTAAGATCAGGATGATGTTGAACTTCAGGGAGCTCAACACAAAGAGTAGGAAAGGATTAAAAGATTCCAAAGTCAGAATCAGAATGGTGATTATTGAAGCCTATCTGTGATAAATAAATTAGTTCCAGAAAAATTTGAAGAACAGACTCTCATGAAATTTGTCCCTCTTCCAGATGATCCTGAAACAATGTGAGAAGGATTTCTCATCAGGTATTGGCCAGCAGCTAATGGAGAAGTACAAAACAGCATGGAAGAACTATTTGGATTTGGCTCTGGCAAAATAATAGAAGTATAGTCTTTATGATACTAATGAGAACTCATTCAAAAAGACCCCAAAAATATACAAGTCTTGTTCTTAGTGGTCATACAAGCGGTACAATATTCTAACTAAATAACACAAAAATCTTGAAGGTACACAACAATGTTCTTTTAACAATTCATATCAGAAAATGCTGACTTTGTGTTGAGTCATAAAATGACAAAACCTGACCTACAGTTTTACAACAGACATTAATCTTCTTTTTGTTTACTGACTGTTTCCCAGACTAAAAGCAGTTTTCCTCCAGCTATCCAGATTTTTTTCAAATGAATGTTACCCAAACTAATTATATCAGAAATACACTTATTAGTGTTACCTAAATTTCTTTACGGAAAGATTTCAGAGAACAAATTGGAATGCACTGTAAATCTGAATACAGTTTACTATTTTGTAAGGAACATAAGCTTTTTCTGTTGTGTGGGTTTTTGTAACCAAACCATTATTTAATAATGTATTCTGTTGCCATAGAATACATGGCAAAGCAAAGAAAACGTTTCGAGGTACAAATTCATATGGCAATATTATATGTTATGACTATTCTGTAAGATGGAAGCTGTCTTTTTGGCAATGTTTATCTATAATATCCTTTAGCAGACCTGTTGAAATCTTCAGTAGATTTTGCAACATTTGTTCATTAGGTCGAACTCTTCACATTAAGACTGAAAGGGTCTTAGCTTGATTTTCCAAGAAGTGTAAAAGATATTGCATATGGACAAGGGCAGTTTATGGCATTTATTACACATCAAATACCCACTGCCTAAACCAGGATCCAAATCTGTTGGTCATTATTATATTAGTTTCCCTTTTACAAGGAGTTTGCTTTTTTCTTTGTGTCTTGCTTGCAAATATAAGATTTCACACTTAAAAATGCAAAGCTGGGGCATGGTAAAATGTTCTAATATCCATATTTGAAAATGATAGCAAGACTGCAGGTTGCTTTTTGACACTTCTGATTTAACCCAGTGGGCAGAAGTAGTGCTCTTTTATACAGCACAGAGAACAGAAGCACATCGTGCACTGATATTACAAAGACATGAGCAAGTTTGATCAGCTGTCCCATGGCTGCATGACATACTGTATGCTGATTAGCTGCCACTCCCATTCATGAAGAGGCCAGTGATGCTGACAAGGAAAGAAAGACTCAAGAAAAAAAATAATCCAGCTATTAACTTAGCTTATTAATACAGAAGTATTTTCAAGTCATTTTGTGTGCATGAATAATTGCAGGCAGTCAAACCCATGCTAATTAGTAACACAGATGATATAAAAATGTATTTTAATCAGGAGTAGATGACAGAAACATAACAAGCTAAGCAAAAAAAAGTATAATTCACTAACAAAATTAAACATTGGAATGAACCTACATGTAGGAAAAAAGTAATTCATAAATGACTCATATCATGAGGACAATTAAGCATTGGAATATGTTGCCCCAGGACATGTGAAATCTCTGTCCTTGGAGGTTTTTAAGATGCAGCCCATCAAAGCACTAAGAAAACTTTTCTGAGTTCTGTGTTGATCCTTTTTTGACCAAGAGGCTGGGCAAGAGAATTCCCAGGATCCTTCCAACCGGTACAATTTTGTGATTCTATAAAACCACTTACCTGACAGGGTTCCAAACTAACAATATCAGCACCAGACAGAGATGTGTTGATGCATTCAAAAAGTAAGCAAGATACTTGAACGGAAAAGGAATGCACGGATTAATAAAACAGAGACTACCATGATGCCTTTATATAACTCTTTAAGTCTACCAGCCTCCTCATTTCAAAAGGAATTGTACAGAAGTTGCTACAAGTGAGGAGTCACTATGAGCTCAGAGGAGTGATTACTATCTGAAAAAAAACTACCATACTCTCATTTAAAAAAAAAGAAAAAGAAACAAAGAAAAAGGAAAATATTAGGATTACTTCCTTCAGCAAGCAATTTAGGAAAAATAGATTAGGAACGTCTGGTGTCCCTTTCTCAAAGTTTACAGCACAAGGACATTTAGTCAAATTAATAAATGGATAGTAAAGATCCAAAAAAGAAGTGGTTCCCTGGTATCTGAAAACTTCATTAATGTTATACGAAGATCAAAAATTAGCAAGACTTGGCAACTATGTAGGTATATACATTATAGAAATACTCAGAATTGTCATAATTAGCAATCAAAAATACTTGGAAAAATAAGATACTAAACCAAGCCCTAACGATCAGAGTCTAGAATGATGCTTTAAAGGTTTAGAAAATTAACTTTATTCAGCCTTCTACATAATTCTTACTCCATCTTTGGAAGCATTTGATGCTAGCTACTAAAAATACTTCTGCATAAGATGGATGTCATGTATTATCAAGCTCAGCAAGTTGCAATATACACGTAACATTATGATAACATGACTTTGTCATATTTTTCTCCTTTTGATTTGGGTTTCTTATTCAAAGACCCTGCATTCAGCATACATGCAACGTTTTAAGTGTGAAAGCTAGCATACAAATAACTTCAGATCTAAGACTGAATAATTAATGACAGGAACCTCAGAAAAGGCACAAGCATGTTTCTCCTGAAAGCCACCAGAACCAACCGAAATTATTATAACACATCTGTTGGAATGGAAACTACAATGTTTTGTGAGAAAGTGATGGCTTTCAAGAACAGTAATGGAAAAGTTTGAAACATCTAGTTGACAGTGGCACAAGCACTTCATTTGGATTTAAACTTTATGTTAGATTTAATATATTTAATACTTTAAAATATTAAATATTCATAATCTGAGTAGATGAGTTCTGTGGTAGTGCTAGTTGGAGAATGATGGGTTTATTTTATGACAGCTTTTAAGGCTTGGATCACTTTTTTTCACCATGCATTAGGAAGCAGAGTAAAAAGAGTAAACCAACCTCTTGAATATTTCACAGAACACAGCTGTATGAAGATAGTAAGTGTGTCTCTCCCCTTCTCCATTTTGTCTCTTTCCATTTCCCCTGCCTTCTTTCTCTCTTGCTATTCTGTCCCACAGACACCTTCCTTTGAAAATGCTTCCAAAATGTGGAAAAAAAGTTTTCTGCTTTGAATGTTTTATTTCATTGAAATTATTCAAGCCAATGAAAGTATATAGCCTAAAGCCACTTTTAAGATGATGATAAAAGTCTAGAAGTCAATTTTAAATGTTTTCAGGAAATGGGCATATAATAAATTCAATCTAGTGTGAAGGACCATGATTGGATGAGCTTAAATATTAACTTTTAAAATGCCAATATATCACAAATGGAAACTGCAGCCCAGAAGACTGCTCCATCATCTATACTTCAGAGCACTTCCACACCACCTGACTACTATGTCTCTTTTTAGTTGGTCTGGGAAGGCAGTGAGATGGCACAGATTTCCAGTGACTTTGGCTGTAATAAGTAGCAAATGTAAGAATGTCAAAATTCTTAAAATACATCTAAAAAGAGAACTTACGTCCAGGGAAGAAAGCATCACTGGAAACCAATTGCAATGTCACAAATTCATCTAGTAAAAAGCTTTCCTTACTAATTACAGGAACAGAACTGGAAAAAAAAGAAATTATCAATATTGACTATGAAAGATCCTTACTGCATGTTTTCTGAGAAGCAATGGAACCTCTGCATAGGCAGACTGCCGAGTATCACAGTGTCTCCTGAGGAACACAGGAATCTACCAGACTGCTTCCTCATGATTTTTGGAAACAAAACTGCTGCTCAGAACCAATCTATATGCTGTAAAAATATGATGGGTCTACTTCTTACAGGACCCTGATCTAATTTTTTTAAGCTTGAGACCTATAAAGTTGAATACAGGGTGTTAATTCCATTTTCTCTGCATTTCTGTTGTAAGACTGCTAGTAATTTCTGCTTAGTTGAAAAGCTTTATCATACCATTTCAAGTGGCAAGACATGTCTCTTTCTCAGGCTGTTTCACCTAACATCATCAAAAAGGTGGTTCTAAAATCACACTGAAATAAAATAATAATAATAAAAAATTATTCCACCTACCAGTAAGTAGTATCAGGAAAAAAAAAAAAAGAAGAAATTAAAAGAAAAGGTCAAACAGGTCAGTTTCACTTTAATTACTTCCAAAATGCAAGATCTATTTCTGGGGAAATGGTATAAGCTGGAGGAATCTTGTGTGATATGTTTATAAAGAACAATAAAAATCTGAATGTAAACTACAGAATTGCAGAAATGTAAAATACAGCCTTCTCAAAATCACTAGAGCCTCTCCCTATGAGCAAACGATTTCTACCAGTGCTAATTTTCTTAAATACAGTGCAGTTTTGCAGAACCTGGCACGCGTGTACCTTCACAGCACATGTTTTTTCCTCCACCCTTGGGTCAGATTATACTATGGTAGAATAGATCTCCATCTTCAGACATTCTTTTTGATGGAAAAAACCAAAATTATTTTTGCTTAGTTTCATCTCTTCACTGCCAGCTGTAGCTCCTCAGACAACTCTAAACCACTTTTGTACCTCTCTGGAGAGCACGCTTCAAAGCCATATGGACATTTATCTTGTCATTCCCTTATATCACCTTTGCTTCTCTATGTTTTTCTCCTTGGGTTTTTTTCCCCTCTTTCGTCTAAACTATTCATGCTTATATGTATCCCTAGACAGTCTTTCTCAGCATTTTTCTTGCAGTGAGTTGATAGAAGTAGGGCTGCATAAATCTGTGCGTGCAAATACTTAGATGAGAAATGCAGGACCAGATTGACTGACACAGTTGGCAAATACAGACAGAACTCAGCAAATAGTTTCAGCCAAAATCTTGATAGGAAGAAGGCTGGGTATCATTGAGAAAGCTGAAAAATTTCACTCTGACATTTTCTAAATTAAAAACCAATCTACATTCCAAACTTTTCATTTATAAATGTAGGCTACTGAACTAGAAACAAACAAACAAAAAAATCCAACCATACTTAAATAACTGAAAAATAAATGCACAAAATGTTTCAATCCACCAATTTTTCCCTTGTATTCTTTGGTTCCAACACAAGGAACCAGTGCTTTTTTTAGACACACACAACACACCCCAAACTATGGCTCTTTCTCTCTCTGTTTAGCTGATTAATCATATATTCTACTCAGAACTATGTCTGCTACTACTCCAGGGGCAACCTCTCCATCATCCCACAACTGAGGCTGTGAAGCAGTCTCTTTGTTGGGTGTCCAGTATAGAGTGGCATTCCCTCAAAAAGTTACAAGAGTACAGGATATTTTTTCTTTTTTTCCTTAATATGTCCATCTTTATCTCTTTGAGTTTTTTCATTATTTCTGCTTTTGGTGTTCCATTTGCATTTGTTTGCATTTGTTGTAGGTTGCTCATATTTCTAAAGTCTCTCTGCTTATCTCTGTAATTTACTTGTGTCACTGAGTTTCAACCCCTGTCAGTTTGGGACAAAATTCAAATTTTGGATATGTCATGCACAGAAATCAACACAACCCAGTATTGATTTCAGGGTTCAAGAACTGGCCAGTAGTGTAGTCTGCTAAGTTAACAAAACCAAGCCAAACCAAAACCAACCAGCCTCATCTAACAGAATTAGGGAAAAAGCAAATAATGAAAACCAAAAGAAACAAAGCAATGCAAAGTATGACTGATTCCTAATTACCTAGTATTATAACAATATACTCCCAAGTATAGTTACTTACAGCAAAGCAAGATGCATGTGAAATTCTAAGGTTCAGATTTAAATGAATATAAATGACAACACAGGTTTGGAGCACAAGAGTCATAATACAGCTGATGCACAGAATTTTATCCTCACCTTTCCAGTAGACTTAGTTCCTTTCCAAATACAAAAATAGCAGATAGTCCAAGCAGCAAGGAGGCACAGTGCAAGTTCCCAGCGGAGATTCCCAATATGTTCAATTCCATCAGATATAGATAGCACCCTTCGCCTTCCAAGAAAAAAAGAAAGAAAGAAAGAAAGAAGACAATATTGAAGCAAAACAACACTACATATAAAACACTAGCTAAACCCAAAACAACTTCACCCAAGGAGACTCCTAGTAACTGACTACTAAAAATGCACCATGCTAAGATAGAAGAGCCAGAAGGAAAAAACAGAATATTCTCAGTGGATTTTACATCTGGTTTAAAAAGAACAAATATTTAATTTCTCCAAGTCAGTGATAAAATAAAAAAGATCTTAAAACAGGTTTTGTATAGAGTAAAAGTCAAAGAAAAAAACCCCAAAATTTCTTTGAATAAATAATTGACATATATAAGCCCAAAATAAAACACATCAATAATTAATGTTTTTTTCAATGTTACTGTTTTTTTTCTGAAGAAAAGTTCTAACCTTTGTTTTTACCTTGTAACATTTATTTTCATAAATTTCCTTTTGTAATTGAAACTGTAATTTTAAAACATTTATTTTCAAAACTCAAAAATCACATTTTCGAGATGTTTTTTATTTAGGAAATGCTAACATTAAAATGTTAATATTTTAAAAACAAACTTTTTTTTTGTGAAAAGTGGTCAGCAAAAATATGTGTTGCAGTTACTATTTGAAAATAGTGTATTTGAAATACTAGCCACTCAGTTCTAAAAGCAGAAGTCCTCATATATTGTAGGAACACCCCTCGCAGCTCACAGTCCGGGGCCAAAGTATTTGCTAAGTTAGTAAACAAAATAAAGAATGAAGAGGTGTTTTGTTGTTTTGGGTTTCTTTAATAAGAATTTGGGAATAGAAAAATCAAGTTAATT
Source organism: Gorsachius goisagi (assembly GCA_018403395.1). NCBI lineage: Eukaryota > Metazoa > Chordata > Aves > Pelecaniformes > Ardeidae > Gorsachius > Gorsachius goisagi. Next base: position 3,198 of record BOSO01006074.1, on the reverse strand, counting down.
GCTGGCTTTCCCACAGAAAACCTGCAGAACCAGGCTTCAATGCTAGTTTCCAGAAATCTGGGCTAGTATCTTATTCATGAAAACATTTTTTTTTAGATAAGAATGATGCTCTAATCTGGGAGATGCACAGTCCGTTTATGCCCTTTTATTTTTACTTTAAATAAACACTCAGATTAAACAAAACGTAAATTATTTACCAGTCCATAAATAAAACATGAGTACTCCCGGTTGTATGGATAAAGAGTCTAAAGGCAAGAGCAAAAATTTATTCCTATAACGCTCAATGATTTAATGAATTCTCTTGAGATTTTTCAATTTCTCTAAGGCCTGAAAGAAACCTATAGATAATTAAAAGACTTATTTTCAGGAATCTCAATTTTCCAGAACAATAAAAGTATGATTTAACTGGTATGTGAGGTCAGAAGTTGGTATGAATTTAAATTCCATACGTTCAGAAATTTGGAAACACCTCATCATTTTTAAACAACTTAAAGCAAGCAATTAGTCATTTACTAATTACATACATAGAATAATTCATTTCAGTCATTCATGCCTTTTATCAGCTTAATCAAATCTCTGTAGGGTCTGGCCACAGCTCATTCCATGTTTCCATAAATATATTTGAACACCTGTATGCACACAGATTCACATAAAAATTTCCAACATTCAACCTTACTTAAATTATCCTGAGCAAGGTTTTCTCTGAAATCTGTATTACATGTTATCTATACAACCTCAGAGACCCTAGACCTACACTACCCTTACTCCCAGAGACATTGTGAATGAAAACAAACTGAATTTCACAGGTACTCTGATGTAGTTAGCAGCTCTATAATCACTGTATTTTATATATATCATTATGTGCACGGTTATACAGATAATGTAATTAATTGCAATAACATATTTAGGTTAAGAGTTGAGTATCAAGTTAAAAAAAGTGCAGCCTACATTTACTTATGTGAAATAATTCTTCCTTTTGCATTTGATTCAGTTATTGGCTGAGGCAATTAATTCAGGGAGTATAAAGTATGATCACATAATTCAAGGCCATGCCTAAAATAAATAAACACTGGGGCTACCTGGGGAGGAATCTGATCTGGCTCTTTCAGCTTTCATCAGCAGTAGGTTGTTGATGAAGGGAAATTCCTTCACCTGCCTTTAGTGATGGAGGATGGTGGGAAAATTAAAAGATCTATTGCCGGTGTTTCACACAGCCATATAGATGCTGCAGAACCTATTCAGTTTCAAGAGCTGCAGCTGCTGTTCCTCCTGCAGCCCTGGGGTGCAGCCATTTACAATGCGTATGCTTAGCTAAGGCAGGACAAAATTTAACAGGTTAAAGAGTAATTACAGAAAAAAACCCAAAACCCGAAAGCCTTTACACTTAAAAAAAAAAAAAGGAGGGGGGGCAGGGAGAGAGGTTTCACAAACTTTTAGCAACAGAAAGTGTTACGTGCCTAAGTTTAAAATTTCTGCCACTTCATGCATATTTCCTCCTCATCCAGTAATTAATTTTATTCTGCAAAGCTTCTGCCATCATCTAGTTAGGGAAAGAAGTGATCTAGCATGGAACACCCTCAGCTAGCAAAGACCTACAAAGAACCTAAAGAACTGTCATCAAAATGTATTCAAAGATGAAGAGAAGTAGCTTTTAATGAAGGATATATTTTAATCAAGAAGGGGAAGCACATATTTTATATCTACAGTCTAGAATTTAAAATATCACTGAATCATAATTATACAGGAAGGCTGATGAAATAGATATTTAAAATTCACACTCTTCTAAGCAACTTGACAGATGATATCATGTGGAATTTGACTTTGGATGATGTGCACCCCCTTTACAAACTGTCATTCAAAAAGCAGAAGGAAGCCTTGAATTCTTAGCTCACCTTGACTATTAGGGTATTACTTGCAAGAGAACCAAGACAAAAAGTGGTGTAATATGATTAAACAGGGTCTAGACAATAAAAAGCCAACAAGTGTGTACTGACACAGGCTATGCATAGCCATGTTGAAAGACATGTTAAGAGTGAATAGTCCACCACAGAAACCTGATGACAAAGCAAAGAACAGGTGTTTGCGAAGAGGCCTATTTTGATTGCAGGAACTAAAACGTTTCTTTTAAACCAAAAACATAGTATAAAACAGACTAAAATGTCTCAAACTATAAATTATTGTCGTGGAAAAGAACTAGCCAATAAATATCTTAATGGTCCTAATTTGGGCACCAGTGTTTCCATGCAGAGCCTACCAGACCGACAATCTTAACACACCAGCAAGATTTCTGCTCTGCCAGGATTAAGGAGGAACAACTTTGACAAATGCAGCTGCTAATATCAAGAAAACACTGTTTTAAGAGTGAATGCTCTGACCCTCTGCAACCCTGTGAAAAGAAAGCAACATATTATCAGCCTGTTGGCCCATAGCATAATGTACAGTTATCACATCTACACAGTATATACCAGCAATATGGAAATCATATAGTTTTGTTGTGAGACTATACATATCCAACCTTTCTGCAATGACACATAAGTTTCACTGAAAAATAGTAATGAACAAATGTCCTTCAATCAAACCAATCTTTTTTCTGGCTGTTTGGATGACATTTATGTACATGTGCACTTATACATGTACACAACATAAATAGCATTTCTTTTCCAAAATGGGAAGGTGTGAACACACGTAGGATGGCTGCAGTAACGCAAATGAATGCTATGGAAAAATTTGTAGGCTTATTCAGCTACTGGACGCTGTAGAGCCACGCTAACACAGCACTGCCTGGGCTAAGTATTACATGTAGTTACTTGCCTGTAACACATATACAATGGATATATCTGTGCTGCTTTGGTGCATGAGCTAGCTAGTTCAGACAGCCTTGAACCTCTGCACTATACTCTGTTGTATCACAGCTTCATGATAAAATCTGCTACAGGACAAACCCCCAGCAACAGGAATGGCTCCTGGAGGACTGGTAAATTTATCTAAGAGAGGCTGGCAACTTCCTCACTAGAAGATTTGTGCACATTGTATTGGTTTTGTGTGGCAAAGTCTTGGTAGTGGGGGGCTACAGGGGTGGCTTCTGTGAGAAGCTGCTAGAAGTTTTCCCTGTGTCTGCTGCTGGCCAAGGCCAAGACAATCAGCAGTAGTGGAAGCGCCTCTGTGATAACATATTTAAGAAGGAAAAAAAAAAAGGCT
>BOSO01006073.1:0-42515 GCA_018403395.1 Gorsachius goisagi | reverse complement strand
TGGCAACAACTGAAAACATCAGTGTGTTATCAACATTCTTCTAGTACTAAATCCAAAGCACAGCACTATGCTAGCTTCTGTGAAGAAAATTAACTCTGTCCCAGCCGAAACCAGGACATCTCTGAACACTAAAATGTCATTGGTGGATATTTCCTAAACAGATTCAGTATTGCTGGTCTTAGCAAAATGTAATAGCCGAGTAGAACATTTTGGACTGTAAGATTTGATACACTTGAGATGAAAGAACTTCCTTTCTGCACTTTGCATTTTCAGCTTCTGTGATATTTATGGATTGTGCGGCATAGGTGAAGGAAAAGTCCTAAATGGTGTGAAATGAGAAAGACTGCAGGAGAGAAAAATGCCTACTTGTGAATAAGCCCAGTCCCCCAGAATGGACTAAACAGTTTGTGCAGCAGAAAGGACCTTGCAGAATAGAGGGAATTCCTACATTGTTCAAAACCTAGTATTATCTGAACAATGCAGGAGCCAGCTAATTATGGACAAGACTCAAAGCTTTTAAAACACTTTTTTAAACATATGCAGGGATGCACATTCAAATGCAGACCATACATTCCCTATTCCACTGGCCTTTGAACTCATACAGTGCCTAAGTTTGCACAGGATCTAAATTTTGGTCCTGAGTTTTTCATAGGGTCCTTGTAGGTATTTAGACTTCTGTCACGACCAAAAAGGCTTCAGGGAGAGTGGCTAACTCCTGACCGAGTTGCTTTATGAAGCATCAGAGAGTTGACCTTGTAGCTGTATTGGGAACTTTGTCTAATACAGAACAATCGCAGTGAGTTCAGGAAAATTAGGCCCACCACACTCACTTATGGTCAACAGCCTTCTTTTGCACAATAGCTAAGTGTTTTGGACTTGGGATTAATTTTCTCCTCAGACCAAAGACTACAATTTAGAAGCAAGGTTAAACAATTAATTTAACAGTGCTTTTTACTTATAAGGGTCTTACTAAGATAAACATGGAAACTTATTTGCTCCTGATAGAGAAATTGAATTGGTGAATAGCATGTTGTTGTTTATGACTTTCAATAAGATATAGTTCTCTGTTATAAATATTTTCAGTTGGCTCTACTCATTAGCATTTTCCTGTCTAGAAAGCGTCACAAAAGTCCTGGCAGCCTGGGGTCTTCAGACCCCCTTTACTGCTGATGTACATGGCTACAAATCATGGAAGCATGTAGAGATGTCACACATAAGAAGAAATAGAGTGGACATTCAATTGCTTCGTTTCTGTCTACCATTAAATCAACATGCAAAGATAGTAATAACCAGCAATGCTAGATAGCACTTTGCTGTTATCTGCTTTGACTCTGCAAATAATGTCCATGTAGCTGCTTCAGACCATGATTCATGATGAAACGCCTCTCTACAACACTGTTAAGGAACCATTTAAACAACTGTCAATGGCAAATTTAAGGCCTGTCATTACTGTAGACAGGCTTCAGGATAAAAATAAGGGTTTCCTTTGATGAAGGTTTTAGGACCAGTTTAGGATCAGATTCTTAAAGATCTTGCAGAGAAAAACACTGTGAAGTTGATTAAACACTTTTTTTTAAAGTTCTTCTAGATGTTTTTTTGTCCTAACCTGGTCCTAATGTACCTTTTTGATCATCTAATGATTTAAAAAAAATATATGGGTTTTTTTCTTATCCCTCACATTATAAGGTTAATATAGACATAATTTTAGGCTTAAAGGATATCTTGTAGTACACTGCAACGTGACTTTGAAATTGTACAACACATAGGAATTATTTTCTCATGTTCTGTTAAAAAGAATATAAAAGAAAAGAGCGCTCTTAAATATCCAGTTCTCTGTGATGTTCCTCTAAGTATTTTATCTTACATTTTGGGTATTTGTGTCCCTGGCATCTAGTTTTTGTCACGTATCTGGGAAGTTCATTTGAGTTCTCTGCTGAAGATTATACTGTCTTTTCATAATAATCCCTAAATCCTTTGTTCTGGTTCATTTTTGATGGTATATTACCTTTCCTGGGCACATTCTTTTTTTCAGGTCTTTGGTTCCTTACTTTATTGCCTTTCTTTTTTTACACTAAATCAAATAAACTAGTTATTTGCTGATGCTGTTAGTCTATTTTCATCTTTCTGACTTTGGTTGCCCTGCTTTGTGGTGACCTCATCTGCCCTTCAAACATTTTGCTTTCCTTTAAATGTAGTTATTTTATATCTTAATCTTTTCTTGAGGCACAAACAATTTCAGTTATAATCCTTGAACTTAATTTGTTTTTATCTACAATAAAGACCTTTTATTTTATGGTTTCAGAATACATCTTGTTTATTTAAGATAGATCAGTGCATATTACATTCTTAATGGTTTATTAGATTAGTCTTTTGGATGACAGAGGAAAAAAAGCCAAATATAGCCTCTTGGCAGTTTTCTCTATTTTCATAAATACTACAGTATTTTACTAATAATAGGTAATTTTTTTTTCTAGCATTTTCCTCTCCTATTCCATTCATACCCAAGGGGTGATACTTATTCATTATTATAGACTTAATGAAGAATACTTACCTCTTTTAGTTGCTTAGTGTTATTTCAAAAGTCCTTGATGAGTGGTCCAGTTGAGAGCCAAGCATATGAATATGCTGTGAGAGCTGAGGATGGCAGAAAACATCTATTAATATCTATTAATATTTATGAAAAAGAGTATTAAATTCTTCAAAAATTGTATTTTCTCAAGGTGGACCAGCAAAATTCAATGAAAACGTAGTTATATGAAGGTGAGAAAGATCCATACATCCTATCTTCTTGGGTTTTTTTCATATTAAGACATTTTAAAGTATTTAAAATTATCAGACTTTGACAATTTTTTGCCTTTTTAAATTTACAGGCTGTTTTTATTTTTTATTACATTCATAATGATCTTACAGTATCCTTTTAAAATTCTCTATTTACATAGGCACTGTTTATCATGTGAGAGTAACCATGCAGATGCACTTTAATGAACAGAAAAAATAAATACTGTGCAAATAGTTTCAACATCCTTGCTATAACAGTAAGGTAGAAGGTCATTCCAGCAAGACAAAAGTATTATAATGCAGATTACACTCATTTTCTCCTGTTTGCTACCAGAGGACAGAACGTTCTGACAGATCTTCCCACATGCATTTCTCAAAACATGTAGCTTGTTATTAGTTCAGCTAAATGATAACATTTGCTAGCAAAAAATAATAATAATACTTCTGCCTTATAATCTAGTGTCACACCTGCAAAGGTTTAATATTACTCTACTGTCCCTTGAAACTCTTCATGCCACCAGGGGATAATAAAGACAATTCCCACCATCCTGCACCCTGTGAAATTTTCCTCATAGTCCACTGAACACTGTGATAGTTTTTCTTAGCCATAGCTTCTCCTTTTTAACTTCACAGGACCAGATGGTACTGAATCAGTCTTTCTCTATTTTGCTTCAGTGGGGTGATTCCCTTTTATGTCAGTAGAAGATTTCTTCTACCATATGCATTGCTTGGAGCTACATAACTTCATCCTTGAAGCCTATGTTCAGTTAAATGTTAAACAACATTTACTAAAGTGAAAAATGAGCTGAACACAAATGGGGTTTTAATTTATTCCAGTAACCTCAGCCAAATTATTTCAGTAACCTCTGTCATTAGCTCTCTTTGGTCAAAAAATCTGTACCAGTGAGCAAACAGCAACCAAAACAGTGTTGATAATACAGGGATGTTTTTGTTACTGCNNGCTGGGGGGGCACAAGAAGCTGGGAGGGGACACGGCCGGGACAGCTGACCCCAACTGACCAAAGGGGTATTCCACACCATATGATGTCAAGCTCAGTATATAAAGCTGTGGGAATAAGAAGGAAGGAAGGGACATTTGGAGTTATGGTGTTTTGTCTTCCCAAGTAACTGTTACGAGTGATGGAGCCCTGCTTTCCTGGAGATGGCTGAACATCTGCCTGCTGATGGGAAGTAATGAATGAATTCCTTATTCTACCTTGCTTGCGTATAGCTTTTTCTTCACCTATTAAACTGTCTTTATCTCATCCCATGAGTTTTGTTCCTTTTAGCCTTCCAATTCTCTCACCCATCCCAGCAGGGGCGAGTGAGTGAGTGACTGTGCGGGGCTGAGCTGCCAGCTGGGGTTAACCTACAAGAAACCCTTACCTCAGGAGCAAAACTTGTGCCTCTGCACAGCTCTCACACTGCTGCTAGGTATATTATTCACAGCAGTGGGACAGCTCTTAGCAAAGGGAACTATGTGAAACTGAGCTGTCACCTTTCCCTTCTATCATTGCTGCTAGAAACTCCTGGGGCTCAAATAATCAGTTCTATAGTTAGATAGAAGGTTTGTGATCCTAGCAGGTTCATTTAAGCTTCTTAGAGAAGGTACTATATTACCGCTATTGTTTACACCAGCACAGAAATAATCCTTACTTAAATGCATATATGTTTTCCAATGCATGAATGGATTTAGGCAGTCACTCATGAGTGCAAATTTGCATTATTAGTTTGAAATTCTTTTCAGTCAATAAAGCAAACCATTAGGGCTACACTATTTTTTATGTCAAAGTTTGAATCTTGAGTATTTGGATAAAAATAGGTTTGAATTTGATTGAAGTATACTTTCATAGATAAGCAGTGACCTATTTTTCTGTTCTCTGTGTACAGCTTCAAGCACATGATTGACCACTCAGTTGCACTTACTATGAAACATCACAGCAGATCTGTGGTAGAGATGGCAATGGGAGAAAAGAAAAGACTTGGAAACAGTACAGGATTATTTTTTAGGGTTAAATTTAAAGCAAAAGTAGTTGTTTGTCCAGAGGGGAAGAAAAAGTGGGGAAAAAAGAGCAAGCTAAAATTGGAGCTCTTTCTCTAGCATCAACAATACATCAAAACCAGAAATCAGGCTTTTTTGCACCTTGGTTTCTTCCAGTGGAAAAGGAAATTAATTTAATTTATCCATATGGATTTTTCAAATACCGACTGCAGAAGCATTTGTTCAAAGTGATATAACAGACTTTAACTGGGTTAACTGAATAATCATTTTGTCCCTGAAATAAGCAACACATTCCTGAGCTAGACACATCTGGATGTTGAAAATTACAGAAAAGTAATTGTTCACAAATTGATTGTTCACACAGTTTTCTCCCTGAGAGGACATACAAAAATATTTTAGTTTTCAATGTCTGCATTATGCAGGCTCCGGAGGATGTACTGCATCATTTTCTGCTATGATTTTTTTTTGGCTGCAAAGAGTTGGCATATGCAGTTGTGAATGTAGTGGAAAGGAGGTCAGGGGAAAATATGTACAGCCTAACAAGAGCTAAAAACAGAGGCTTTTCCACCAGCACCAACTGAGTAGTAGGTGAGAAGTAGATATTCAGTACTCTGAATCCATTATTTTTAAACTATTCACTGTGATTTTCCAGATATTGATGTTGCTTTGTAAGAGTGATTGAGAATTTTCAGATTATCAGGCAGCAATAATAATAATAATAATAATAATAATAAAGTACAAAGATCATACCCATTTGGAAATACTTTGATTGCAATTCTATGAACATTTGGCTAGGAGGGAGCATGGTTGAAACTACTGTTATAGTTCTATTCATCTCTGTTATGAAAATGAAGGAAATTTCATCTAATTTATGTATGTAAAAATATTTTGCTTTTTAGCATGGCTTCTTATTGATAATAGGTTTTACAGCTATATTTCCTCCTCACCCATTCATTCCTATCTTTCTATATAGAAGTTTTAACCTCATGGTCAGTATCAGTGAAAGTCAGCAGAGTGCTAAATGCAAAAAAAAATAGTGAATGGTTATAAGCTTCATAAGCTTATAACAGCAGCTCTTATAATCAGCAGCTCTGGGATCTCAAGAGTGCTCCCTCCGATGAAAAGGTGATAAAAGTTCTGCTGTTACCCTTCCAGCATGGTGGCAGGTGGCTTCCATGTACCTTGGCTACAGCCCAAGCTATCCTTGTCCCACTGAAAGCCCAAAGCAAGCTAGATTATTATGGAGATGAGTGGAAACTAGAGGTATTGCAGTGATGACATGATAGAAAACTTTAGGGAAATAAACTCCATTAGTTCCATTGCTCACAAAACAACTTCTATTACATAATTTTTCCCTTTTTGGTTGTTTGTTTACTTGTTTCTCTTCCTAAAATGTGTAGCTGTAACCTTGCTTCCTAAGGAAAATTAATATATTATACCTTCAGCAAACTGCAACATAAGGCGGGGGGGCGGGGGGGAGGGAAGTGTTCTTGGAAGGAGATTGTCCTGGTTTTGACTGGGACAGAGTTAATTTATTCCTAGTAGCTGGCATAGTGTTCTGTTTTGGATTTAGGATGAGAAAAACGTTGATAACATACCGATGTTTTATTTATTGCTTAATGCTTACACCCGTCAAGAACTTCTCAGTTTCTCTTGCTCTGCCAGGTGTGCAAGAAGCTGGGAGGGGGCACAGCCAGGACAGCTGACCCCAACTGGCCAGAGGGCTATTCCAGACCATGTGACGTCATGTTAGGGGGGAGTTGGCTGGAGAGCAGCAATCACTGCTCGGGGACAGGCTGGGCATCAGTCAGCAGGTGGTGAGCAATTGCATTGTGCATCACTTTTTTCGTGTATTTTGTATATTCTCTTATCATTATTATTGTTAATCTTTTCCTCTGCTGTTTTATTAAACTGTCTTTATCTCAACCCATGGGTTTTACTTTTTTTCCAATTCTCTCCCCCATCCCACAAGGAAGCAGCTGTATGATGCATAGTTGCCTGCCACGTTAAACCATGACAGATGTAGGTCAATGAATCAGGTACTTCTTTCTGAAGTTTATCAATTTATCTAAATTTATCAATTTATCTAAATTGATCAATTAATCTAAATCCTTCTTTTCTTTATTTCCACTACCACCACCCTTAGAAATTATTAATAATTAGCATTTCTGTGAGAAAGATGTTGAGAGGTTTAGTTCTTTGGCATTTGGGAAGCAGTTAAAAAACCACTCTAAGGAATAGTGTTTTGTGAATGCTATATTTATTAAGTTAGCATATATACATGGACATATGCACTGGCGTTCCAACACATCAAGACATAATTTAATAGGATTGTAAAGAAGTATACTTGGTGCTTTGTTGTACAGGACATAGAAAAAGTAGTTTATTAAAAATGGCTTATTGTTTTATGATAATGGCCCACTGAACCTTGTAGGCAAGAAAAAAATACCTGAAAAGAATAATGAAAAACAGCTAAACAAGGAGATAGATTAGTACTGGAATGGCCATATGGACATAATAGAAAGAGCATTTGTACTTAACCTCTAGGGTTAAGGCTAGGGATAGTAGTTAATGGTTAGAGAACATGAAAAGGAAACCACACACAATTTACATAAAAAAATATCATAATTATATGACTATAAGCCAGAAATCCAGGCCTTTTTTATTCAATAAATATGTTGAGACTCAGCAATACCAACACTAAAAAATGCAGTGAGAATTTTCTCTAACAATTAACATGTGAAATGTTTTTTCGTTGAGTGTCTCAGTAAGTTTTAAAACCAGGTCCTCTGCACCTTTTTATCTGTGAGATACTTGCAACACACTCCTACAGTAGCTCTTCTCCTCCTCCATGTAAAGCACAGATTTGGCATACCCATTTCCAGGTCCTCTGGCTACAGCTATGCTGTGGGACATCTTAAGGTTTCATCCAACCTTCCCCATATCTTCCCCATAGAAAGAAGCCTGGACAAGCAGCTGGGAGGAAATTATTGCATGAGCCTGATACGGCTCTGATAAAAGTCCCCTATTTATTTATTCGCAGAAAAAGACGGCAGCAAGGTTTAGACTGATGAAAAGTATCAATGAAATTCAGCAGAGTACTAGATATCAAAAGGAAAATAGGTCTGCAGAAGGGAGGGATCAGCAGCGCTGCTGATGAGGGAAAGATGATGAAAACTTTCCCATTATCCCTTTTTTTGATAGCAACCAACTTTACTACAGTGTTTGGTTATGCCACACAGTGTTTAGATATGCCCTGTAAAAAGCACCTCCTGGGCTGTTTTGTGAAGAGAGCTATAGCCCAACCTAACTGAATGGGTTTTGTCACCATCTGTGTGTTGATAGGCTCTTACCTGAAGAATTGCAGTTAATTTCTGTTCTTGGCAGCTTCCACCAAAGTCCATCCCAGGAAAATCCTGTGCTGAGTTCTGTATTACCACAGCAAGAATGCAACTACTATTGTCAAGTTTTCCTTTTAAGCCTGGCTTGGCTACCTCTAATCATTGCCTGTGCATAGCTTAGACGATGCCTCTAAGATCAACCTTCTTGGGTTAAACAGGGAGGATAAGAGTTTACTAATAGCTTTTCAAGGCCTTTGAACAGTATTTGGAAAACTTTGTGACTGCTAAATGAAGATGTGGAGTCTCCCACCTAAAGAACTCTTTTAAGGATACTTGTGAAAACAAATGGTTTTACATACCTCTAGAGGGAGATAGAAGTTTAAATCCCTTTGTATGTCTGACTGTGCTTCTGAAAAAATAATCACCTGGTTTGTGACCCTCCATGCTGGTTTTTTGTCCAGTTATCATTTTATGTAAATAACAAATTTTCTATCCCATTCCTTCTAAACCCTCATTTGCTCCTGCCTGTCTTTGTGGACTCCAGCCCACTTCTGAGCACAAGTTAGTGTTCAGCTACATGTTTCTTTCACATGTGGTCCTTCCCTTTTTTACAACTGTGTTTATCATTCCTCAGCTCCCTCCCTTCAACCTTCCAGCACCGTATTGTCTAGTTGTTGTTCCACACCATGTACAAAGCATTCTTGCACTTAGTATGCCTGTACAACACCAGAGAATAACATTTCCTCTCTTCTTTGCCAATTAGAAGCAGCACAATAATCAATGTACAAGATTCCTTGATATTCTACAATCTTTAGAGCCTTTAGGAGATAGTAGTAGTTTTATATTTGCTAATGAGTACAAAGCTACCTAGTCTTTCTTTACATGTGATATAAAGCTTGGCTGAGTTAGACAAAGGATATCTTTGCGAAGGTGAGGAGCACTGCTTTCTTGCTTAGATGCAGACCCACACCTTCATTAATTCCTTCACAGAAAATGGATTAAATTCTCCGCATTTTTAGGTAAAGTCTACCTTTTTGTACACATTCATAGAAAGACAGAACACAAATGAAGAAGCTGTTATTAAAAGTAAAAACATACATTTCAATGACAAACTAATGCAATTATCTTAGAAGTCTAATTTACATACAAGTTTTTGCAATTATTTACAGATTTTAAACACCATATTCCTAAAATTTCTGTCTTCCTATCAATGATTTCTCTATAAGTAAATAATACATAATTCATTGAATTATCATCAAAGCTACTAGCTGGATGTTTGGTCAGTGAAACCTAAGACCTTATATTTATTTATATAGTACTTGAGGGAACATGTTGTACCTCATTCCTCAGATTACCATAAATCTTATCACACTTATTTTTTGTCTCTCTAATAAAGTGATTGTTCATGCATTGGTTAATTTTAAGCACTAATTTAATGAGGGAACATAGAACGATATGTTAATCAATGTATTTTCGTATGTGTCAGATGACTGGTACATTGTTCTTGAGAGAAGCAAACAATAAGATAGGTCAGCAGTTTTGTAACAGTATATATAATTCATGCTTTTTTCCTTTAAAAAACCCCATCTTTTAGGGGAATCTAAGTTTTGTCACCTAAAATACTTTCCATGAGCACCAGTGTTAACTAAGGAGTTAAAAGTTTCATCTACCCAGATGCTGAGGTCTAGCAATGGAATCATCACGGCATTGAGAGGCTTCCTTCAGTTCCATGTCTATAGTCCATGTCTAGCCACGCTGAACATCACATCAAGCATATCTGTAACAGAGATATATTCCTAAATATATTCTGCACAGGTCTTATGACTCTTCCCTGACAAAGTCATTAATTCTTTACCATATCAATTCCCCTCTGGTACTGCCAGTCTTCATATACTTTTCCTTTCTAACCCTCTTGCTGTTTATCCCAATCTGATGTTGCTCCAGCTAATAATTTTGTTTAATTTCCAAAGTGTCCTCTGTATTAGCCAAGTAGACATCAGCAGACCCTGTCTTTTTTGTGTAGTATTTGGGGTTTTTTTTCTGTTCCCAAAGAACTCTACCTTTAAATACTCCCTGTAAAATATGCAGGGGAAAAAGTAATGGCAAAGTGAAAATGAGCAATTAGCAGTATTTTTAAAGTTGTTGTTTGGAATTTAATTTGGATGCATCTTTCTTCTTACCTAAGAAAATTAGATTTCCTTATACTGAATGTTCAGCTCTTCACCTTCTATTCAGTTTCCCTCTCAGCAAGTGAAAGTCTTCAGTTGCATTAAATTTTGCTACTAAAAGATAAGGCTGCAAGATGTTACTTTCCTTACAGCCCAACCACATTCAGGTATTACAGGAGATACAGGAATGAAAGAACTGTGAAAAAGAAGGGATGGAAACATACTAGGAAAGGGCAAAAGGATGAACCAACTGAAGAGGAGAAATAAAACCAGAAAGCTATGTGTTTCTGGGTTTAGCAATGAGTTACTTTTTTGTCATCTTGTTCCTGAAAGTTGTTATGCTTTCTTGGTTTTTATGTTTTTGTAGAAATTCATTAATAGAAGTATCAATGTGATGTAACTGATAACATAGTGGTAGCTCCAGAATGATTATACCAACACTGATGGTAGTTACTGAGACTGCCCAGTGTGACCCAGAGGTTTCACAAAAGACTTGAGCAAAACTAACCTTATGTCAGAGCTCTTGTGTCTTTGATCTGTTGTGCTCTCAGAGTGCTATGACTCTGCACAGTGTTTCACAACTCAGCTGTAACATCAAATGCAAGGGGGGAAAAAAAGGAAAAAAGTACTTTAAATAAGGAGGTTTCTGTCACTTGTTTAGCAAAACCCCTACAATTGTAGTAAAGTTTCCATCTTTAGCTTTTCAAAGCTTGCTTAAAAACAAAATACAGATGATTCCTGATAATGACAATGGAATGAAATTCTGAATGTGTCCTAGACTTGTCATCATTTTAGGGAATTTTCTCACTAAAATAGATGCCTGTTCCTCAGAAGTGCAATACCTTAATCTTTATTTCTTTAAGTAGAAGTAGACTTACAGACAGTGCAGGGACACTCAATCAATGAGGCGAGCAATTTCGTTCTGTAATATTTAAGTGAATGAGCTTTTGTATAGGACTTCAATTTACAGAGATAAATGGAAGCTCTTTCAGCCATCATGGAGGATAAGGTAAAGGACTGAATGAACTCATTAAATATTGGCTAGTCTGTGACAGGGCGTGATGGACAAGCTCTGAACAGGTGCTCGAACAGAAATCTGCAATGAAACCTAATTATGTTTAACCATCCTTTTTTCAGGCTTCCAGCTCTTTACATTCAAATTCTTTGGATTAGACTGCATCCAGCAAGTACAACTTGTAATATTTACTTCCAAAGCCAGTGGATTAGACATACACCTTGATAAGGTCTAAAGCATTTTCAGGAGGGGATAATCACATTCTCTGGTGCCAGATATTAGATGATAATACAATTTGAGGAAATTGTTTAGTTCCTATAGGAGCAATAGTACACTTAGTGCAATGCCTTTCCCAAGATGCAGGGTCAAATACGAACCTAGAGACTAGACTGGCTGTTATTTTTTGCTTTACGGCAATGACAGGGCTTATGTCTAATATTCTGATTTCAAAGACAGATAACAGTCTTTCAGACAGCAACTTAACTGAATTCTACTAACCACCAATAAAGGTTTTTTTTTTTTACACATTATTACCCACAGTCATCTAAATAGGACCTAAAGAAGTACTCATCTATGTTCCAATTCAGCAAACTGCTAAAATCTGTTAATATTTTCATGTTCATATTTAAATCCTTTTCTGAATAGTGATCCTAACAGGTGCCCATTCATATAATCAAAAAACCAGATCAGATTCCAAAGATCTAAAATTGACAAAGCACTGTATGGGCTGCTATGAGGACAGTTAACTCTACCACAGTCAAACGCAGTTCAGATACCAAAGAATTAAAAATAATCTTATTTTCACCTCATATTAGCTTCCTAACTTACATGTCTCTGATTTTCTTTCATACTGACTTGCAAATCATGACTCTAACAATGTAATACTAAAAATGTTGTAAATACAGTTAATAGGAAAGAGTCAAAATAAGAATGTGTTGTATTGTATTGCTCACTTGGAGTTGTTATTTAGACAATTCCAAAATTTTGTAAGATTATTAAACAATTGAAAAGGCTTAATCACATTTGATTTACCTTTTCCCCAATGGATCTCACTAGTCATACGTGCTCACCGTAAGTGCTGGATAGCACTTAAATATATGACTAGTGTCACTGATTCTCCAGAAGTACTGTTTGATTAAGGACTGCAATACTTATCCCATATGTAGCATTGTGTCCAAACCCACAAAATTTGACTCCACATTGTTTTAATGTAAGCAGGAGTTGAGCCAAAGAACGTATTTCCTAGGTAACGGTGGTGCTGGTCCTTACTGGTGAGAATTTTATCTCAGATCTGGATAGAGATAATCCAGTTTGTCATCCTGCCCTAAGTGTGTCGATCACAATGATGCAACATAAGGAAAGAAAGCTCTCTGAAACGCCACATCATTTTGAAGGTATGAATAATGCTTTGCTTCATCAAGGACTCTATTCTCCTGATTTAAATAGTCTATGAAATTAGTATCAATTTATATTATTGGCACAGAAAGTTTACTACCTCCACAGAAAACCTATGGGAAAATGGACAGCTGCTTCATAAACTCAAGGATTACTCTATAGAAATTAAACATATAGGTGCAGAAAATGTCAATTAAACAATTTTAATCTATTCAATGAAGAAACCATACCTTAATTAAACACTCACCATCTCAATACAAAAAATGAAAGACCTTTAGATACAGTGATTTGTCACATCAGGATAATTCCACACCCAATTCAGCCATTGATGCATGTCTAAAATCTGATTTCCCTGATGACTTGGAAGAAATTTTAGTTGCTGTCTTCTATTTTCCTTGCACAGAAAACCTGTCTAAAAAGCTCTTTAACACTGCAGAAAGAACTATAGATATATCTCGTATTTGCCAACACAGCATGAGCTGAGAGGACAAATAAACCGTTCACCTAGAACCTAACTAACTGAAACTGTGATGGCTCACAACTCATATCACTTCAAACACCATCACGTTCTTCCATCTGTGTGCTTTTTCACAACAATACCAAAAAAATAAACTTCCTGCTTTACAGTCATATTGTAATAATTGATGCACTAAGGCAAGAATTGCATCTAGCCTGCCAGAACCCCACCCAGTCAAGGAGAGAAAATACAATGGAAAAGCTCATGGGCTGGGATGAAGGCAGTAAAATAAGAAAAGTAAAAGCTGCGCACAGAAGCAAAGCAAAAAGAGGAATTCATTTACTTCTTCCCATCAGTGATCTCCAGCTACTTCCTGGGAAGCAGGGCCTAAGTACGCATAGTGGTTACTTGGGAAGCCAAATGCCGTAACCACAAATGTCTCCCCATCCTCCTCCTTTCCCCAAGCTTTTATTGCTGAGCACAACATCATATAGTATGGAATATCCCTTTGACTAGTTGGGGTCAGCTGTCCTAGTTGTGTCCCCTCCCATACTCTTGTCCATTCCCAGCCTACTGGTCTTTGGGGAGGGCAGGTTGGAAAGAAAGCCTTGAAGCTCTATGTGTGCTACTCAGCAATAGCCAAAACACTGGTGTGTTATCAACACTTTTTTAGTCACAAATGCAAAGCATAGCACTGGACAGGCTGCTATGAGGACAGTCAACTCTATCCCAACCAAACACAGTACAATAAGCAAGGAGAGACAACTCAAGAGTGAAAGACAAGTGGCTGCTGGGGAGGCTGAGAGGAACAACTACTAAATGAGCATTACAACTTTCAATTATTCTACTCTTTCTAAATAGATTTGATGGAAAATAACCTGTGAACATTTGCTCTAAAACAACTGTTGTAGCTTTATTTGTTTAGACATAAATAGGAAAATAAAAAATTTCCTCTCAATGCAAGATGAAAAATAACTAGTGCTCCAATCAAATTTTGTCCACAGTCCCAAGTGGTTATGTGACTAAATTGGCAGGTCAAATCCCCAGGTATCTGAGTCCTTGTCTCTATCACCAGCTCTTATCATTCAGCGAGAACTTAGAACTGGAAACACTCTAAGAGGGGGCTGCTAGGGCTGCAGGACCTTCAACTCTTCTTTTAATTGCCTGTGTCAACACAGTTTGTATTTGGTGAACTTCTGTGAAGAATGAAACATGTATTTGTTTGAAATTATTTTGGACAGTATTATGAATTAGTCTTTCAACCAGTGAAATCAGCCACCTGACAATTACCCAACTGACTAAATCCTTCAAAGTAAAACTTCCTGGTCAGAACAGGTACTTCAGAAATAGGTCCAGTTAGGGAGGGAAGAACTCTGTTTTCAACAGTATTGCCTTAGAAAATGACACCAAGCTGAGTGGTGCAGTTGACGCACCTGGGGGATGGGATGCCATCCAGAGGGACCTGGACAAGCTCAAGGAGTGGGCCCATGTGAACCTCATGAGGTTCAACAAGGCCAAGTGCAGGGGCCTACATCTGTGTTGGGGCAACCCCCAGTATCAATACAGGCTGGGTGAGGAAAGGGATTGAAAGCAGCCCTGCCAAGAAGAACTTGGGGGTACTGCTGGATGAAAAGCTGGACATGAAACGGGCGATGTGTGCTGACAGCCCAGAAAGCTAACTGTGTCCTGTTGCACACATCCATGTGCTAGGGGCAGGAAAAGATAACTGCAAATAAATGGGGAAAAACCTCACCTCCTCTGCAGACAACTTCCCTCATATCACAGGCTCCAAGACAAACCAATGAAATCCTTGAGCATAATTTTTCCCAAATCTCAGCCCACTGGCTTGTAATATGTATGTGCAGCAGACAAAGGTCTATTTTTATTTTATTTTAGATAAACAGAGCCCATAACCCGAGGGGTCTGGAAAGTAAAATTAAAAAGGTGAATACATGCCCTACGCTGATAAAGGTGCCTAAGCCTGCAGACAGCTTCCTGCTAAGGACGAAGTACAGCTGCAAAAGCCAGCACTGAAGATATCTAGCTTCACATCTACCACTAAAGAGCCTGGTGAAGAGCAGCTGTCTTCTCTCACTCGAGACAGTGTTCCACGGAGATGAGGAGCCCCCACTAAGTGCCCCACTCAGTGCCCAGGGCCTGCAACCATCCCTTGGACCATTGCGTAGAGATCCTCAGGCAGTGCAGCCTGTATCAGAACTGCTGCTGAGAGGTGGAGGGGACACAGCAGCAGAAGAGAAAACTGAGAGATTACAGTAGCTAAAAACAACACCCATGTGTATCATGAGTGAGAGAATTAGCTGAACTGTGCTTTGAAATTCTGAAAACAGGTGAAATAAACCCTGCCCTAAACATGCACGCAGTCTACATCTATAAAACCTTATCCAAGAGAAGTTTTTTTCTGAACGCGAGTCTTGTGCTCTGTTCTCCTCCACGCTACCGCAGGGACCTAATCCTAAATTCTCTTTGCTTCACTACAATCTGAGAAGCCATTTAAATCCTTGGGAGAGGTTATTCCTGCCTGAAGGAAGGACATGCAGGGTGGATCAGCATCTCCTCAGCCGTGAGCGCCTGGACTGCAGCCTCTGTGCCCACCTGGTACATCAGGATATCTGAACTGATCTCTCTGACTGCAGGTGATAAATCACATTAGAAAAAAGCCAGACTGAATAACAGTGTGGTATTCTTTTAAAAGCACCTCACAGATTAAGACAAAGTTTCAGATCTACACCAAAAGCACCGGTTCACTCTCTGCAGTGCTTTACAGTGTCTCTAATGTGGTCAGCCTAAGAAGTAACAGCAAGAGCTTGCATCGAGGGCTTGAGCAGAGGGTCAGGAAGAAAGCAGTTGTTGACTATTTTGGTAGCATTTATAAGAACTGTTGTTAAAAAATCAAACTCAAATACCTTATCCCAACTCTAGATGCTGATACAGCCACAGAATCGGTCATATATTTAGAGCAGTGTACAGAAGTACACACGTGACAAAGCAAGAACAGCAGTGGATTTTTTTAAGGCAGGGAGGGGCCTGGCCTGTACAATAAAAAAATAGGTTTGTATTACCCATCTATATCAGGATTTATTTTTTATTATCAATTCAGAGGAAATATTTTTCTGTGCAGCCATGATACTGAACTGTCCTTTAAAAGAAGTCCTCTCACATATGACCATACATTAAGTGATCTAGCAAGAAACCTGTATGAAAAGGCTCTTGAAAAACATGTAAAAACACCAAACCTGTGAGTAAAATCTCCCTCATCCAGCAGCTGTAGCCAGAGCATTGTATATAGAGAACTTTGCTTTATTTTACCTATAAATATCACTATATAACAGATACATTGTAACGTGTTGTATGAAAAAATAAAACCTTTTTAGAGGCAACGGAGAGAAAAGAACGTTTCTTTGCAATGGATGTTAAAAAAGTGTATGTACAAGTACCCACACAGGGTTTAACAACAAGGTCACAGTTAATATCTTACCGTGTAGTTAGGACCCTGGGGAATAGACACGTTACTCTGAGGAAGGACAAAGGTGCAATGTTTTTCATTGTAAAGAATCTTACCATGTCTCTTTAAGCAGGATTTGTGGAGGGGAAAAAAAAAAAAATACCCCCCATTGGGGGACAGAAGCAGAGAGAGTTGACTTACTGTAAAAGGCTCATTTAATGGCTTTTGCATTGTAAAGAAGATGGCAATTCCCAGGGAGAAGGAGCAGCCTTTGGCTTGTCAGCCTTAATGAAGTGCACTCAGTACATAGCTTCAATGAAGATAGATATCAATAATAAGGTAGGTAAAACTGATGAGTTTGGGACCTATTTGCATAAACCGGTACTTACGCTTCTGAAATGCTCACATTACAAATACTGAAACCACACAGATTTCACTCTAACAGATTTACCGCATTAAAGGAGTGCTATTTATCTACATAAATAAAATTTCTGTGGTGGGTACTAAATGGTGCTTCAGGGATTTCCCAATTTATCAACTCTCCTACTTGTAACAACACAACCAGAAACTTTATGAGCATGGCAATATTTATCACTGGCTTTAGCTGTACATTTGTTATTTTTATCTTGCTTTTTCTAGATATAAAAGAACTGGAGATACATTAATTCCAATGATGGAACACACTGAAAAAAAATGAAGCTAAATTACAAGAAGGAGGGAGTTTGGTTTTGGGGGCTTGTATGGGGGGGGTTTAGACTCTCAAACGCACTATATTCTTGTCTTTTAGTGCATGGCAAGAAAGTACCAATTTGAATCAGAAACAGATTTTTTTTTCCCCCATGCATCCTCTGCAAGGATTCATCTGCAGCATCATTAAGCTACTCTGCCTGGGTGCACACAGTGACATCCACTGGTGCAGAGCATTTTTGCTACAAGAATCAGAGAAATACCATGTGTCATGATTGATTTAGGCTTTGAAAGCAATTTCATTCACTTCTACATTATCTAATGCAGCACAGTATTTAATACTGCTTAACTTTAAGCATGCAAGTATTCCCACAGGGAAATGAGTTTAAGTGATTTGCTCATTGGAGTCAGGGCACCTTGCAAGACTCAGTCTTGAAGAATAGATGAAGTTCCTGGTTGGAAGGATTCCCATCTCGTCTATATGGTTTGTCCCTCAACTTGCCAAGAGAGCACAGTGCACAATTTATTACTATCTGCAGTCTCAACATCTGTTTCTTTTTTCTTTTTTTTTTCTCTTCACCTTCCCCAACAGGCCTAGATTTATGCAGCTGAGGACAAAGTTGAGATGCAGGATGAAACGTATTGTGTTCCACAATCTTGTGTCACTTTCCACCAGCCTGACAAAGCCCAGCAATCTGAAGAGTGACAATCACCTTTCCCAGGACTCAGTGTGTCTGGGCTTTATGGACCCAAGAAGATGAACAGCAACAGCTATAGCAAAACCCTTCTGACTGCACTTATTTTGGAGCCCTGGAAAAAGCACAGTTTAACAACACAGTCCAGTGCATCTCAGATGTGTTGGAGTCATCACATGCACCCAGCACAGCACCTGCACAACTTTCATAAAAACACAGGCAGAATTATGGGCAGTCTGCATATAACCAACTAATCTCTCTCTATCGCTTGAAGCTATGGTGATGTGCAAAGCTCTGTTGTTTGAGGGAGCAAAATCCTAGATGAGTGGGTTTAAGAGGAACTAGGAATCATATGTTACATCTCTAAATTGAATAAAAGGCAACCAACTCAACAGGATTGCTTTTTGTGCTACTGTAAGATGAAGAACAGATTCTTGATGGATGTATTTACAGTTAAATTACTAGCTATATTTCCTCAAAAAATTAATAAATAAGAGGTGTGGGTTTGTTTTCTATTAGAGAGTACAAAGCAATTTTTCTTGGTTCCCCCTATGATTTAAAGATGATAATACTATATGTTGCAGAATCTTTCAAAACATGATACATTCTTAACTAAACATGTAACAAATGAAAAATGTGGACATCTTTGGAGTTCAAAAAAAGGTTTTCTTCCTAATTATCTTTCATATTTGGTATTTTCTGAAATTATTTTTTTAAATCATCAGCAATTATGATACTAATATATCTGAAGTATCACCAAACTCTAGATTCCATTTCAGTTTTCCAAGTCCAAATGGTTGCAATAATTTTAAACCAGCTTTGAATAAGACTAATTTTTTAATGAGTCTGCTCCAAAACCCCAGACCTGTCACAATTGCCAGAATATCTCTAGCTGACTGCTCTGTAAAGTCAGTGTGTTACTACTACAGAGAGACTCCTTTTCCTTTATTTCATGTTATGCACCATTAGCAAACCTGTCAGCTGAACTCCAATTCTGTAATCTCTGGTTCTGGTGACAGCTTGCAAAGTAAAAAGAGCAGAGCCTTGCTTTTCAGACAATAGATTTTACTCCTTTTCAGTGCATACAATTTAGAAAAAAACCTCTTTTTTTTTGACTTTTAGACTGGGCAAATTTGATACAGAAGAAACAATTAACAGGTGTTGAAAACTGATTTTTTTTTAACTGACTGTGGGCTTTTAAAGTCCAATTTATACTTTCCTGAACACATACTTCCACATAAACATAAAAATAGTGATTTTGTTAATCATTTCCAACTACAAAAACATCTCAAACAGCAGCAAATATAGATCTGGTGAAGTCCAAACAACTGCAACTAAAATAAGCAATCTTACTGAAAAAATAAAAATTATTGTGTATATAGAGATTAATTCCTAGAGTAAGGGGAAGTCTACATTACTTTCATCTCATGACTTGTTTCCTTAAAAAACCCCAAGATTTTGCCTGATCATTTAGCTAAATATCATAATGATCTTCATTCCACCTCATTCTGTTTGGGTTTTTTTCCATTTAACATAAAAATGACTGCTGGAATAATGCGGAGAGTTTATAATTAACTTACAGATTCTCCTATACTTGTTAGTTTTGCTCTTTTAATATTTTTGTCCTTTAATTTACAAACCTGCTATTTATATCTCTTCTAAAAACACAAAGTATGACAGAAAACATCGTCTTAATACACAAAAGGCTCAGTTCCCTGGTGCAGCTCAGTGTCTATTCCAATAAGCTTGTGCAGCTGCAATTCCTCAATGGGTGCAGGAAAGCAGCTGCACATCCTCTAGCAGATTTCCAATGCCATGGGAGAGATATAGTGGGTGTAAAGCTCTTGCCCCATTTTCCCCTGAAGCCCATAAGCAAAATACAATCAAGTAGTGATGCTGAGGCAAAGCGAAAAGACCGGCAAAGGTCGCACCTGAAAATCAGTGAAACAGAAATATTTTCCACCCCTGCCCCCTTCATACTATTCAGCACATTCAACCATTCAGCAACTGCTAATTTAGTACCCATACTAGTATTTTAACAACCTGGATAAAGACTCATTTTATCAGAGAAGATCTTGCTAAGAACTGAAACAATCCTCTGCCTCTATTAATCTCCTTCCCTCTCCCAACCATAATTTTATTCCTTTTCTCACATCACTCCTCTCTCTCATTTTAAATACTGACTTTACTGTAATGCCCTTACAAGTTCCATAATATTTTCAGTGATTATATTATAGGCAGGTATTTATAATCTCACATAAAAAAAAATTATGTAGTAATTCTTCTGTTCTGCTTAAAATTTATACGTTATGTTGCATCCCGGAGAGAGTTCTTTTGTTCAGCTTTCCCTGCAATACATTCCCATTGAATTAGAGGCACATATGAAAAGAAGCAAAAAAAAAAAAAGGTGATTTTAAATAACTTTTGCCTTGGTTTTCCTGCATTTAGTATCTATGCAGATCGATTAATATTTCAAAAAGCCTCTTGGAAAAAAAAGCAGTTTTAAAGTTGGGCTATGTAATTCCACATGTCTATAACATATTGCCATCTATTGGCAAAAGGGAGAAAACAATTTTTCTGAGCTGAACGTTAGCACTGGAAATAGAAATGCCTCTCCTTCGGGCATTTATACTTAACTAATTTTATATGTGTGTATATATATGTGTGCTGCTATATAATATAACAAAGTTTTATATATTGCTTGTGCAAGATCCATATCATAAGAAATAAGAGTCCAGTTCTTCATAAGTGATAAAGATAATATTCAGTATAATGCATAGAAGGGATGACCTTAAAACAAATGTTTCTTCAGTCAAAATAACAGCTAATATATCATGTTTATGCCCCATAATCCTACCTATTGAAGGCTGAAAGAGTGTGTTGTAGATGGCACGTTCCCATGCCACAGATCTAAAAACATTAATTAATAACTGCTAACTCACAACACAAAAAAAAAAAAACAGATGACCTTAGCTGTCCCATAGGATTATCTCTGCTGTACCAAACTTGTAATTAAAATCTTCCCTATTTGCTACTTGTCCCTTCCTCCCCATGAAGGTACAAGTAACCAAACGCCACTTTGCCAGCAGACGGCCAGCTGGTGAAAGCCCGGAAGGAAATGCATTGATCCAGCATGAGGAGTCCCTACATCAGCAAACTACCACAGTTTCTGGCTCCATCGGCAGGACATAAATATATTAAGGATGAATTTTCAGTCACGTCGACAGCTAAATATGCAGATTACATGTAATAGGTATTTTTGAGAATACCTATGCACCTCAGTAACTTAAAGAAAATTAAAACAAAAAAACCCTGTTCCTTCAGGTATTTTGGAAACACAAAAGTGATTACTTCCACAGGGTCAAAAGCTTCTGTGTTGTTTCATTGCCAGTTTCCCCCTTGAAAGTTAATTTAATTATTTGACTTACATGCCCAGTAATTTCAAGAGGCCTGTTGTGATTTAACTGCATAGGCTATAAAATGTCACACAAACTAATAATATACTGAAATATTAACTGAATGTTACAAAAATCAATAAGAGTCAAAGGTAGAGGAAGAGAAGGAACAAATGAAAATTAAACAACAGATGTACCGTGTGGATCTGGAGAATGATGGATAGGCTGAGGGTTAAGATTAAAAAATGAAAGTTCTAAATACATTGAAAATTAAAGAAAAACAACTGGGAGATAATTATTGAACCTAAACCTGCAAAGACATGCGGCAAGGGAACAAATTACACTGCTCAGTGCTTAATTCACTGGGCCTTTTTTTCGCTTGGGGCAGAACAGCTTCTGATATGACCTACATACCCAGATGGGGATGTAGATTTAAGAGATTTCTCACTCTGGCTTTGTTGCTTGCTAGTGCCACGGAGAGGACAGCAGGGGAAGGACCTTTTCCTTCCTCCATGTGGAAGGGAAGGAACAGGGACAGGTCGCAGACAGATTTTCTGCCACTTACAACCTCAGCAGACAGCTGTACCAGGGATGTGCGTGGAGCTTTCTGAAGGACACTTCCTCCTCAGATGAGGGCCAGTAAAGCCACATTTCAGTTGTTCTTATTCCAGAAAAAAAATCCTATTCCAAAAGGCAACTTAAAATAGAAAGAGTCTAATATTAATTAAACCCAATACCTGTTATGAACTAGTTAGATACTTTTATATATATGTAACGCAGATATGACTGTGTCCCTACACCAGAATGATCAGCCCTGGGAAGAGTAAAGTGGAACAGGAAACCTGCTATGGAAAATGCTCTGAGGTCACAAAAACATCCTCTGCTCCCGGCTGGAGCAAACCCAAGACTTCTGACTTCTTCTAATGAGATAAAGAGAGAAAAGTATTTCTGAAACTCATTTGGGATGTTCTGACTCCTTCTGAATCAAAGAATAACTAACAAACCAAGCTCTCCCACCTCCCAAGGCTGCGATCTGCCCACCAGCAGATGTCTCTGTGTGTGTCTCTCTTAGGGAAACCTCCCCATGAAAGTTTTACTCCAGCTAGCATAGTCCCACAGGAAGCTTTATTCCATAAAGACATTCATTGCTGTCAGCTGGGAATAAAGTTATAGGCTGTGAGGCTAAAGATAGTGTCGTATTCTTAGTTCTGTTCCTCTGTTCAAACCATGACCTCCCGTTAAGTCACTTAAAGGAGATGTCTCAAAAGCACATGAATAATTCAGGAGGCTAATTCTCTTCAAGCTTTCTTTCAATCAAGTACATTTAAAATGGTGTTTCCTTTCTTACATTGCTGCTTTGTCTTCCCCTTGGCCCAGCAGTGAATCGCCATCTCTGTGTGTACTTTAAAGAGAGTTATGAGTATGACAAATAATGTTAATGAGCTATTATCAAAAGCTGGTCACCTCCCTGTGACTTTTTCAGCCTTCTGCCAGAGACTGCCAAAACTGCTCTTAATATATGCACACTGTGAATGCATTGAGAAGGAAGTACATAACTCACTCAAGCCTTTTCTTCTTGAGGGCAACAGTTCCCTTTAATCCATCACTGTAGCCCAATGAGGCTAATGCAGTATTCTACTGCAAACCGTTATGAACATACTTTTCATTTTTATAATGCCTTTCATCCAAGAGAGATGGACCCCAAGGTGCTTTAGAGATTGTGTTGTATGGTGTAACATAACAGTATATGGATCACTGCACTCATGCTGAAATATGGAGCCCTCAGGTTTGGAAAGCAGCACACATCTACCCTTGCCAGGAACACAATGCAATATATTAAGATAGAAATGAAGGCTACTTCATCCTCCTGTACCCACAGGTGAATGCAGGTAGGCCAGGCTGTATTTTCTTGTGCTATAATTTAGCCAGGAAACTGGAACCAACAGTGTCAGAAATATGACCTGAATTTTAATCACTTCCAATAACCTGTTGTTTCTTTCCATTAGTGTTAAAAAGGGAGTTAAAACTATACAAATCCAAGGCCAGCTCTGCAGTAATCCTGGCCTCGACAGAGTTCAGGACAACCCAGAGATCCTCTGCACCCTGCCAGGTCAACCTCCTACTCCTGGAAATATCAATGTGTTCCTGCACTGGCCATGCCAGGAGCTTCTGGAAGGGAGAGCATGATGACACAGCAGCCAGCTCTTCTCTCTGAGAAAAGGCTGATAATTTCCATTCCCCTTGTAGTGCTGGACACCAGTGTGGTACCATTATTTCATGCATTCACCTGCACTCTTTGTGTTACTAGTCTATTATTCTCCGTTTGGAATGTATAAACCTTGGGTAGGTATCATGCACACTAGCACTGATCCAATTGGAACTCCTACTTCTATACACTATATAAAGTATATAAACTAAAAGCTGGAGAAAAATAGAGGGGAAAAAATAGATTCAGTATATGTATATCCTTAATTTTTCTGTTTTATTGACTTTTAAAAATAAACACTGCAGGTTAAAAAAGCCATTTTACAGTTATTGTACCACTATCTCATGAAACTTTAATGCTGGAAACAGGATTCTGTTCTGTTGTAGAATTTAGCATTAATTTGCAAGTAAAGGGAATGTGGTTGCTGAGCAAAGATGTGTGCTCATTCATCAGTTAGTAAGTGTGCATGTTCAAAACGTCCCTGTGCTGCTTCCTAAAGAGCTCACCTTTACTTCATCAGACATACAGAAAAGTCAGACAAGATCCCTCACTGTATTTCTGTCCCAGCTGGGAAACAGTAACTTCTATAAACGTGCAGGAATGGAGAAACACTAGAAAGCCTGTTCTGGCACATGCGGCACCTGTTAAAAGGTTCAGGACCTTCTGACTGACCTGATCCACCACTACCCATCACTGACAGAGTTCAGTGGGCCCAGTTCAGATACCCCAGGAATATTCTTAAACCAGAATAAGTGTGGAATGGATCCAAACCAACAAGCCTTTAGAATTGCTACATCTACTGAACTAACTGGGTAAAAGGAGTAGGAGTCTTAGCTGATCTAAGCAGCTGGTTAATGTTTCCATTTATAGATTTAGCGAAGAATTTTTTTTCCAAAATGTTTATATATTTCTTTACTCTGACCTCTTGTTTTTGTAACAGTAATGTACAAAATACTGCCAAGATTTTAAAATCCTTCTGGTTTTTTTTTAAAATATCTGCTAATTCTGCTTTAACTCTGAGCAAAGATCATTTGAACATTGAATTCCACTTTGCTTTTTATATTCTTCTCACTGAATACTGCATCAGTACATTATTATGAGGTATATTGTGAAAATATTCACAGAAGTCATAAACTTTGTATGCAGATAAACACTCCTATGTCAACAGCTCTCTTTTAGTTATTTTTCTAGTGTATTCTAGCATTGCCAATTAAGTTTAGGAAAGAGAAAGATTGATATACGGAGCACAGAATGAATTTATTAGCATCTAGTTACAAAATCTGTAAGAAAATTATTCTCCACAAACCAATTCAGCTGTGTAATTTGGAATAAGACAGTCTGAGATCAGCATTAAAAGGTAAAAATAACAGTTCCTTCATCACAAAAAGAAATAGAACAAGTCCAACAAGGACTTAAGAAAAACCAAGGACTTAAAAAAAATCCATTTACAGAGACACAGATCTCTCCAAGGCTTGAAACACTGGCTGAAGATCAACAGTTCACACTGTTCTGGACCTTGGAATCTGTTTAATGACCTTCTAGACAAAACAATGCAAATAAATGTGACTCTAGCATCTTGATAAAGTGCTAAACTACGAACTGAAAGACAAAGACTGGGCTTTTTAGGCTATAGTTCTGTTATTTTCCTTGAACTAACAGATTCTTCTGATTATTATTGCTAGTTATACTACTGGGGATGACGATGACTGTGCTTCTCATGTTGAGTAATAAGTGCCCCAAATTATTCTGTCCTGGCAGAAGCAAGTAACAGTCTGTGCTTTTAAAAGCCTCTTGGGCCTTGACCTTGCAAATATTTGCATTTTTGTTTAACTTTAAGCACCCCAGTAATCCTGCTGAGCTCAATGAGCTCTAAACAAATGAGAATGATCGACAGCTGGAGGCTACCGCAATGCCGATCGGAGGCGGTGCAGCTCTGCGTGTGTTCCCCTTTGTTGAGAAGGGAGGTATCCTCCTCACCCAATGAGTTTTTAATCAGAGCGGCTGCTGTAATGAGAAAGTATCCCTGCACTGGGGAATTGAAGCAGGCGGGGAGGAGAGGAAGTGAAGAATAAAACACATTCAGAGAAATTCCTTCAGGGGAAATGCTGAAGAATTCATGCGCTTTATTTTACAATCCCTCCTCTTGTTTTCTTTAATTTATTATAAAGGTCATAAACTTCAGCTTGCTCTGTGGGGGCTCATATACCTGTGGTGATGAGGACAGTGCAATAAACATATTTACAGTGTGATATCTAACTGAAATCTTGATTTTTCTGTTCTATTCCCTTTAATGTCTACCCTGATTCTTTTGTCCCTCAGTTCTTAGATAACTGGACAGTTCTGTAAAAATTACGATACTATGAACAAAATAAAATATACTACCAAGCCTGGACTTATCTTTTCTTACTAATTTGCAAATTACAACAGCAAACCAATTAGACAGTTTGTCAAACCTTGTCCCAATGTATTTTAGATAGAAAAACTCCACCAAACGCGCATCACCACAGGCGTGAGCCTGTAGCAGAGGTGATGGGAGCAGCACACAAAGAATTTCCACTGGTGTGCTGCATGCCTGGGGGTTGGAAGGGACACTGGCTCTTCCAAATTTGGCTTTATGTGGGAGCTACAGCTGCAGACAGCAGCAGGAGGCTGCTCCAGAGGTGACCAACACCCTGTTCCTACACAGAGGTATCAGTGGCGTCCTGGCTCCCACTAGAAGCCGGAGAGACCCTGCTTTGTATGAGACAACTACCTGATCAGCTGCATCTCCCTTCTCTGAAAGGTGGCATCTCCAAACTATGACCAAGTTGTTACTGGAACCATTAACCTTAAGCTTTTCTTTCCCTAACTCCATGTCAAGTCACTCTTGAGGGTTGCCAGCCCTGCTGGCAGAAGGTAGAACATGTATCTTGAAGTATGCCCTGTTAGACACTGTATATATTTTTATTTTAGGAAATGCATAATATGTAACATTTAATGTAATGTATTGTAACATCAGAGTATAAATACCTGAAAGGTGATACATCAAGGAGTGGTTACTTTATACAAGAGCTGAAAGCCCATACAGAGAGAGTACAATGGAAATATGGATCCCAGACAAGAAGATGTAATGTGACTACTTGTCTGTGATGAAATAGCCTTTTTACCCAGTGAAGTTATAATAGCGCTGCACGGAGAGAAACATGGACTTCCAGAGAAGCAGCTCTTCAAACTCTGTGTAGGTCCAATTCTGCTCTGCAGACCACAAAACACCAAACATCACAACCAGCAGTATTTTGAATGGTATACAGCCATTCGGACACTGACAATTGTCAAGGTTGAAGGTGGAACAAGGCTGACATTCAAAAGGACTCCTTGTGCTTTTTTCTCAGCAAATACATAATGGGAACAGAGAGGGGTGGAGAGGAAAGGGAGGAAAGTTATTTTAGCCATCCCTGGTACAGTAAATCTCGGAACCTGAATAACAAACAACAAATATATTTATCCAGCGTGGGACTCATCTAACTTTGGAACTGTTTAATTTATCTATCTTATATTGAGATGAATCATTCTCAGGAAGTGTTTCTGAATGGAATGTAGCCCAGCTAGCCCCAGGTTAGATAACTAACTTATAGATGCCTATGCTGCAACAGAAGAATTTCCTACCCTTTATCTCTACTGACTCCTATAGTTACTTTAAACGTAGCATCAGCTTCTCAGAGCTGATAAAAAATCTTGCATAACCAGGCACCCTGGAAGCCAACATTCTATACATGTATAAAAAATGCAGGTGATGGGAGAGTCTTAAATCCATCAGAGAACTGACTGTTCAGATAAAGCATTTGGTTATTTGTGGTGAAAGAGTCCCACCTTCCTTGGATAGATACTTCCCACCCTTTTATAATATCTCTATGATTATTTAAATAGTATCACAAATGTATAACAATTCAAGACTCCTAGCAAAAAAAAAAAAATTACCTTTGTGCTGTGCTGTATTATATCCCTGAAATGTCGGTAGAAGAAGCCAATTCAATGCATACTTTCTATAAATGACTGTATTATCATTTTTTAAGTCTCTCTCAGAATTCTAACTTCTATTGAGGATTGCTCCCAGCAGCATTAGGCAGAGCCTGAGGGTTCAGACCAGGAAGGTGGACAACAGGGGCTCACTCCAAGGCAGAGCATCCAAAAAGTACAGTGCTTGTGCTTTTAGCTCTGTCCAAGGTTAACCCAAAACTCAGACTTGAAGCACTCATACACAAGTACATTCAGCTAAACCACTGCACTGATGCTTGTTTAGTTTAACTAGTATTTAGAAACTATTTCCAATGGAAAACCATTTACTCAGTAGTTAGATTCATAAATAAACCATGGATTAATAATCAGTAAAAATTATGTTTTGGAAGAATCCACTTAAAACTTTTGGAAAGGGTCAAGTACAGTCACATATGCCAGTGAACTGACTGGAGTCCCAGTTTCCTTCCCACTGATATAAACCTTTAATATATATAAAAACCCTCTCCAGTGTGTACAGCCAGTCCCTTTGCTTAACTTTATAATAATGAGGGGGTCATGCCACACAAGCCTTAGAGACAGTCAAAAACAATCCACATGAGCTGGAAATGCACACAAACCCTTTTTAGCATCAGGCCGGGAACTTCAGCCCTACCTCAGATCAGCAGAACCTGCAGATTAGTCATGCTGCTTTAATGCAAATAATTGCAGTCCTTGCTTACATTTTCCATGGCAATGCCCATCTTTTGTGAGATAATGCTTTTAAACACTGCCCAGCACAAGCTTCACCGAGCCTTAGCTGAGTCCCTCAATCCCAGCAGTGTTAATCCGTGATTAACTCCTAGATCTGTTCACAGGTCTGTTCTTTAAACCTCAGCAAATGTAATTCGTCCTGACTGCTGCTTAATAACTTGTTCTCCTGCTCCCCTTCCTTCACAGTTTTAGGCATTTCTGTGCTCTTAATTCCTTACTGGCCCATGGATACACCAGCAAACTAACACTCAACACAAAAGGAGGAACATTGTCCTTGTGCTGCCATCAGTCAGAGCGTGGCCCAAGATTTTTGAGACCCCCAATTTGTAATCCACCAGAAAGAATATATGAAATGAGAGTGTATAATGCTGTACCTTAGTCAGGGTAATGGAGAGGATATAAAATTTAGAACAAAAAATATGGTTTTAAGGTGTATTTGAAGTAGCCCTATCACAATGAGTTCTTAATCCACTACCAGAATTTCTGCACCACCATAGTAACAACAAGAATCAGTAACTGTCAAGAAAATTCAGTGGCAAAAACCTATTTCTGGAATGCACAGATTTCAGATACTATGTACACATGCAGAGTATCTAAAATTTTAATATGCATCACAGAGCTGGGGGAGAACAAAGGAACAGAAGAAGAAGACTGAAACAAGGCCGAGTCCTGCACTTTGGTCACAATAATCCCATGCAACACTACAGGCTTGGGGAAGAGTGGCTGGAAAGCTGCCTGGCAGAAAATGACCTAGGGGCATTGGTTGACAGCCAGCTGAATATGAGCCAGCAGTGTGCCCAGGTGGCCAAGAAGGCCAATGGCATCCTGGCTTGTATCAGAAACAGTGGGACCAGCAGGAGTAGGGAAGTGATTGTCCCCCTGTACTCATCCCTGGTGAGGCCGCACCTCGAATACTGTGTTCAGTTTTGGGTCTCTCCCTACAAGAAGGACATTGAGGAACTAGAGTGTGTCCAGAGAAGGGCAACGAAGCTGGTAAAGGGTCTGGAGCACAAGTCTTACAAGGAACGGCTGAGGGAACAGGGGTTGTTTAGTCTGGAGAAGAGGAGGCTCATAGGAAATCTTATCATGCTCTATAACTACCTGACAGGAGGTTGTAGAGAGATAGGTGTCAGTCTCTTCTCCCAAGTATCTAGGGATAGGCCTAGAGGAAATGGCCTCAAGTTGTGCAAGGGGAGGATTAGATTAGATATTAGGAAAAATTTCTTCACTGAAACGGTTATCAGGCACTGGAATGGGCTACCAAGGGAAGTGGTGGCGTCACCATCCCTGAAGGTATGTAAAAGACGGGTAGATGAGGTGCTTAGGGACATGGTTTAGTAGTGGAAAGGTACGGTTGGACTTGATGATCTTAAAGGTCTTTTCCAACCAAATGATGTTATGAAGATGAGGTTGAATAGAAACTAGATCTACTTGATGATCCTGGTCTTTAGTGAGGCTGACAGGTTTGAAAACATTCACAAATGTTGTAATGACATTTTAATGTCAAAAAAGGATCTTATTGTGAGTTTTCACTTTCAAAATAAAAGAAATATTTTATGAAAAAGTCAATTTTGTTTTAAATGGACTCTCATAAATGTAAAATATCAGATATATTTTGGAAAAAAACCCCTACATTTAACAATGTATACAGGGAAAAAAAACCAACTGGAAATGCTGCACCATTTTTCACATGAAGTAGGCATGTAGGAACTGAGTAATCTCACACTGTTAGGGACACTCTGAGCAAACACAGATATATTTCAACATTTCTTCTAGAATTCTATAGTATAGCATAAAAAAAATTCAAAATGTTCATTGCCTCCCTCATTATACATAAATGTCAGCTACTTTTTCCTTTTAAATTTACCCCAATGTAAAGTTATTTATGCATGAAGATCACATTTGAATAGAAGAGAGGGCTTTTCAAATAGACAGTTAGGAAAAAAAATAATGCCTCTGTTCTTATCACAATGAGCAGCGGGGAAAAAACAGAGCAGTAGAAAAACCAGGGAGACATAAAGATCAGGGAAACAATAGAAATAGAGAGTGAAGTAGGGGGAAAGAGAATAAATGAGTCCCAAGAGGAAGAGAGTTCACACAAATCAATATGGAAACTTCCAGCACAGGTCTCATTACACAGGATGGTTGACTGAGGAATTGAATTAAGGTTTGCAAAGGTGACTAGGGATACAAAAAAGAATTGCTCTGCAGTGTCAGGAGCCTTCGCTTTCAACTTTCCTGATGAACACCATCTTCAGCAATCTTAGATTTCGCTGTAGTAAATTCCATGTGTGCCCAGAATAAAGCAACTGGGAGTAACAAAAGAAATTCAGGTGTAGTTTTCATTTTAAGTGCTGCTATCTTGTTGAAACAAAATGCGAAGGGAAAGGAATACTAAACCTCACTTTCTTCTGTCGATATATCTCTTTCTCATATTAGTGTATCTATATCTATCTGTATAAAATACAATAAAGTTGCATCCAGTCTAACAAGGGGAAAGCAAGAGTAGAAGAATGTATTAAAAAAGCATGTGTCATATATTGGAAAAAGGGTTGAAAATAAAAAGACAGAAGCAAAGGTTAATTAAAACCATGTGCGAGTTTAACGAAAAAAAACTTATCAAAAGATAAGTAGGCTCGTATGCTGAATAAGGGTACTCAACAATCCTATTTGTCTTAAAAATAGATCTCCACTTCCATCACTTGTTAGTCTTGGCTTAACTGCAGAATTTTGTTCCCATTGCATATTTAGACCTGACAACATGTACATTACTTCCTGGAATATTCAACCTAACTGTTGACATAATGACCCTCTTTACCTGAGCATGGATTGCTCTGGGAATCAAGAACTGGCAGAACAATCCACACATAGTTCCAACAAACTCTGTCATTTCTTTTTCTAACCCAGAAGCCACCAAAAGTCACACGTGATCTTGAAGTGTAGACAACCGCTAAATCCTTGGATTATGATTAAAATCCTTTATCAGAGCTAATTCCTCTATGATTCAATGGTAGTTTAACAAAAAAATTCCTCCAGATGAACTGTGTTCTAGACACCTTTACCTGTTCCCCTTATTTTATAAGCCTAAACCAAAACCTTAATACAAATGTGGTAATATTTTTGGTATACTTATAATGCATATTATTGGAGATTATGTATATATTTATGAATTCTATTACTAAAATTAAATACTATTTCATATTAATCTAATTGTACCCACCAAAGTTAATGGAAAAGCTATTGAACCCAAAGGAACAGGTGTTTGGGCAACTCTTAGTACTAGAGAAACATACTCTGGGTTTCATGTATAGGTTTGTTTAACGTATCCTCTTAAAATCCTTTGCAGTAAAGTGTAGACACAAGAGCCATCATCATCTGTTGATGACTGTTACATTCACATGGAATTAAAGTATATACTGTGGCAATAGATGTTTACTATACATTCACTTAATTTCAAGATACTTTGATAATGAAAATAATGTACAAAACAGATATAAAGAGTCACAAGACTTGTGCCTGTTTTGTCACAATGTCTTGCAATTATTCTACCTCTTATGAAAAAAATGAAACAGGATACAAGATGTTGGGGGCTAACATCAGGTGTATTGTTCAAGCAGTTGTTACGCTCATTTTCTTTTCTCTGCTTTGTAGGAGTTGGATCATTATCGTTGCCAGAGCATTGGAAGCCAAGCTAGGACTTCCTTTGTCTCTGAAAGGTTTACGTTCACATGGGGATGAATATATCTCACATGAGATGAATATATTTGTTTCCAAAATATTGTAATAAATCATATCACAAAGGTCAGAGCTGTGATTGAATGAGCAGTCTTCATTGTGTCAAGTCTTGATTTTTCGAGTTAGTGACATAAGCTCAGAATAGTGATAAGCCACAACTAGAAAGAATGGTATGTATTTGGGTTTTACCAGCTAAAGTCAGCTTTCACATTAACTTTAATTATCAACAGACTTTCTTACATCCTATAGGATACTCATCTTACCTACAATTTGTCTTCCACAAATGCTCTTAGTCACTTCTCTGACATTCCTGTCATTCCTACATCTCCTGTCCTTTCTTACACAATAATTTCCAAATTACACACCTCAGTATTCCTATATTCCTTTTGACCTTTACTCTGAATTTTAGCAAGGTAGTTCTCTTTTTTCATGTTCCCCAACCATTTTCTGCCTCTTACATGACCAATTTTTTTTTGTCTTGATGACACTTAGAGCACTGCCCTGTTTGTCTTTGTATCCATAACAATTTTTCTCAGGAAGGGAAAAGCAGGAAAATAGAAAAGGAAGGAAAGCAGGTTTATTGTAAAGATCAGTAACAAGGACAAGCATGATCAAAATGTGTGTGTCCCATAAGGAGAGAGAAGAGACTGAGACACAAGGAATTCTCAGAAGAGGGCAAG
The DNA here is from genome assembly GCA_018403395.1 of Gorsachius goisagi. Taxonomy (NCBI): domain Eukaryota; kingdom Metazoa; phylum Chordata; class Aves; order Pelecaniformes; family Ardeidae; genus Gorsachius; species Gorsachius goisagi. Next base: position 9,752 of record BOSO01006073.1, on the reverse strand, counting down.
CTGAGCACCAGTGAAGATACATTTGGAAGCAAATCCATTCCTTCCCTAGTCATATCGTCACTAGTGTCTCCATTATGTAGGACGTTAATAAGGACAATACATAACCCTTGAAAAGTGCTAGGACTTGGGTGCTGGTTTTGTTTGTTTATTTGATTGATACACAACTTCGTGTCCTTTTGTCTTCCCAGGAAGCACCTTAACACCACTGAAATTGTGCTATGCTTTCTTAGTGCAAACTGGAAAGGAGTTCCCTCAATTTTGTACCCATGATTACTTCTGACAACAGCATGTGGTCCTGCAACTACCATTGGCCATCATTATTAATGGAGTCTGAAAATGTTGCTTCTAATTTTCTTACACCTCTTGAAAGTCTCAGCCAATGTCTTCTGGATTAGCCCTGGCAGGTACAACTGACAGAAGGCAGAAGGATTGTTTTGCTGGAACAATTTTCCCAATGAAATATCAATAGTTTATCCCACTTAAAAAAAAAAAAGTTACTGCTACATTCCCAGCTCAGATAATTCCCAAATGATAGATTCAAGGCAACAGAAAGCTCTGCCCAGCAATGAGGGAAGATCAGGCTGAGCAATAGTCTCTCCTCTCCCACTCTTCCCTCCTTATGTTTGTCATGGATCCTCTCGGCAAGCTCCCTTATCCTCACTTCTTTTCCCATTTTTTTAGGGGCAGCAAAGTCAACATCACTACTTTCCCTTTCCACATACCACTTCAGAAAATGAAGGGGGAAACAAAGAGGATTATCTTCTCTACCTTCTGTCATCAGAACTAGGAGTTCTAGACACCTATGTCAAGTGATTTTATGCATCCATTTCTGTCCTACATGAAACTCTCTCCAATTTATACAGAGGTTATGTGTAACAGCAACCATAACTTCAAAATGCTGTAAAACAATTGAACGGCTGTGACCTGAATAACCAAGCAATGTTATATTCTTACAATTTTGCAGAGTTACTGCCTCTTATAAGTGTACATTCATTCATTTATCTGTTGTAATGTTTCTAAATTTTGTGGTATCCACTGTCTTACTAATGTGGTAAGAATCAAGAAGGTACTTAGAACCTGCCAAGATATTTCTAACACATATTCCTAGCCTCTTTCCAGTTAGGTTCAATCTATGAAACACAGAAGAACAAAACTAGTACCACTCTGCCAAAGAAGCAATTTCTTCTCCTGCTATTAGATTATTTTTTTGAAGTGGATCTTGTTTACCTTATTTATCCCATTTCTTAGTCTAGTCTCATGAACCCAAATGGTAGGAGTTCTTGTATCACAGATTGCAAAGCGGTGGCAAATATCAGCTAATGAACTTGTCTGACATAAAACAAAGCACTGCTGAAAATTCCCACTCCTGCCTTCCTCCTCGTAGTTTCCTAGGTCTGCCGCTGGCCTCTGCATTCAGCATAGGCACTGCTGAACACCGCAGCATCCCTCCCTCCCTGCCCTGCCCAAAGCCTGTCTGAATTATAGGCAGAGTTTCAGTTGCCTCTGTCTTTGCACTTCCCTTTCTTTTCAAACTATCCGTTAACTACTTCATTTTCTGCTTTTTAGGGAGAAATAGGTGTACTCTAGCAGACCGGAGTAGAGATTTATCCCGGCTGACAGCTTCGCGATCCCATCGGCTGCACCGAAGACTTGTGAAGAAGAAAAACAGCTTGACCCAAACTCCGACAAGAGAGCCCTTGCTTCACCCGAGGCCACCCACCCCTGCCCGCCTCCTGCGGGGAGCAGCCCCGGGAGCTCAGCCCCGGCCCGGCCCGGGAACCGCCACGAGGTGGCAGAACAGAACCGCGCTGGGGGCTGCGCCGCGGCTTTCCCGGGGCTGGGAGGGGAAAGAGGCACCCAAGCACCCGCCTGCTCCTCCGCCCAGGGCTGCACAAAGCCTCCCCCGTCTACCTCTTTCGCTATCAGGTTTGTGGGTGCTCGAATTTTTTCCAATTCGTGAAGAAACTTAATACGAGATTTTTCGGGGGGGGGGGTGGGGATGGCAGGGGGAGGGGATGGTGGGAGGCACGGCAGAGCTACAGGGCTAGTAGAAGGAAGCCTAGTGTTTAACTGACATTTCATGAGTTCACTTCAAAGTATTTTACATGTCTCTCACCACTGAAATTAACAGGCTGCAGGTTAGAAGGGACTCATTTCCAGAAAAAGCATCCTGCTTCCTCCATTTCCTCCAGCAGAGTCCACCTCTACTCCTGCTGGGATGAATCTATTTAAAACACCAACTAATACTCCAAACCTGCATGCTTTCCTCCAACCGAGCAGGCACAGCTGTTTTCTCAGGGCTTTAAAGTACCCATACGCTTTATTACAACACGGTAACCTTGGTGGTAAATATTCTTCAATCACACAACATTGCTGTGCTGTAAGGCTAGGATGGTGAAATGACCTTATGATGGGGAACAGATGGATTGTCTAAAGCTGTCTGTGGTCAGCTCCCAACCTTTCCCCTTGGGAAGGACTCAGTGGGAGTCCCCTCCGAACGATAGAATTCCTTCATTTACAGCATTCCCCGACAGGGGATTTCCTGCTGCAAATTTTCACTGCGGAAGATCATCGTTTCGAGGCTGCTGATTTATTTTATCTGACCTATTGTGGTCTGTCATCAATGCACACCCAATGACCTTCTTTTAGTGCAAGAGGCATGTCTTATATTTTATTTACAGAACATATATAAAATTTAATTTTTCCTAAATTATTTCTAGAGAAGAATCAAGTTTAGTTGTTGTACAAACAAAGGACAGGCACAGTTAGTTATGAAGGCAGAATAATTTAGCATTATTTAATATGTCCCCAAGTGATTTCACAATTTGAACTTCCACAATTATCCTTTATGAAATACCTTCTTTTGGTGAACTAAGCCCTCTTCTGATGAGACACATTACCCAGGAAAGGACTTAGTTGTATTTAAGTGGAAGAAGATTCCAGTACAAGTACAGGAGAAGATCACAAAACAAGCAGCTACGTCATTTGGCTTTCCTGTATCAGAGAGAATGATTAGAGGTCAGAAATCTCAAGAACTCAGTGCAGAAGGCCATACAAGTCAGGTTTAGCTACCTAGCTGCTTCATCCAAGCAGAGTAGGAAGGGCATACAGAATCCAAGGTGCAGATTGATTAAGCAATTAGTTGCAAATCTGACTCATGTGCAGTCAATAGTAGCACAAGAGTTTTCAAGTGTTCTGTATATTCTTTAGCTGGACGGTCATTTTACCATTATGGATCAGACATGACAGATTGCAAGTGACTAATTTACAGCGTGACATCCCTTCCTGGAGTACAAGGATGCTGTTCACAAAAGGGGAAATACATGACTAATTATTTCCCCCATCTGCATTTTCCTGAATGTAAAGGATAATTTGCCCAGCCTCATTTTGTTAGGGGCTAATTGTGACCTGAATGATGTCATTTGAGTGAGTAAATGGCCCAACAGTGGTACAGACTGTGGGGGAAGCTGCAGATTTTCTACATGGATTTCTACAACAGTTTCCAGTTGCTTTTTAGTTTCTGTCCTTAAATTTAGATTTTTCCAAAATGTCCCATATGTCCCATACTAAGAGCTTTCTCCTCCCCTCAGAAGGAGCACAGGAAAAACTAAGTTGTTGGCCCTGCTTTTGTTATCCTTTGGGAAAATTGATCAAAACATGGTGAGACCATGATTCCTTGAAAGTTTCAGTTTGTGGACACTGAAAGAAACATAGACATGTTCATTTAGCAGCAAGTGGGAATGACTTTTTTCTCTGCAAAGGACACACTTCCCTTTGGTGGCCAAATGGGCTGCTTGCACTTCTTCCTACTGTGCCACTCACCAAGGGAACTGAGACTATGGATACCATTGTTTGTCATTAAATCACTTCTTAATTAGAAATGAAGAGCTGTGAAGAGTGAGTATAGGCGACATTATGTCAGAGCTGGAAGGTTGCAGGAGTGAACAGGGGTGGATAGACACAAATAAGGATGGCAAGCGTGACTGGGTTGGAGTAGAGCAGAAGAGCAGGGAACTGGATGAATAAGAACAAAACTGTCTACAAATCACTACAAGACACATTTTTCTCTGGATCTTGGTCCTCTGAACATTCTTATCCTTCTGCTGTCATAAAAATAGCTGGAATGCTGAAAGCATAAAGATTTTCTCCTCTAGAGGGAAGAACTACCTACTAATGTGAACAGTTAGTCTGTTTACTTAAGTAGTTTATTTACTGAACTCTATTTACTCAAGTGACACGGTTCCAGGCTGTCAGAATGACTTCAGCTAAGCAGTTCTCTAACAGAAAATACAATTCTGTCAAAATCAAAATACTTCAAAATTCAATCACCTTGGTCAACACCTAATTCCAAAGGAAAAAGAGCTCACTGATGTCAGAGAGTCCAATTATTCAATTTAAAAGCAAATTCTAACTCCAATGTATATCTTCTTTCTTGAATTAAAAGTAGGAACATTTCAGTCTTGCAGAATCAAAATGCCATGTACATCTGCAGCAAATTTATTAGACATCTATTTCAGGAATAATATTTTGGATTTTGTTTGAAACTGAAATGAAACTAAGCTTCAATATTGTGGTGAAAAAAAAATAAATTCCTGTTCTTTCCCTAGCTCTGTTGATGTATATTATTTGATGTCTGGACCAGAGGACCATTGCTTAATTCCATATATAGAGCCTGTTAGAAAATAAATCACGGTCTTTTCTCTCTGTTTTATATTTGTGCCTTTTTCAGCAGGCTGTTATACAGAAGCGGTGACAAAGGTGGAAAATACTTTGTCCCTCTTTCAGCAGGGCCTGCATAGGGATCTGGCAAAATTACAGCTCTGTCCCCTGTGAGAGCAGGGAAGAGAGGTGGTCGTGATTCAGCTTTTTCCACCCTCACTTCTACATCAGCAGCTGTGTTACATCTTCCAAAAATTGCTTCTAGAAGACATAGCTGCTGCAATCCTAGCAGCTCACAGAGAAAGAGGGCTTCCGTGCATCTCCTCGAAGTATATACCTATCCACAAGCCATGATACAGACTGTGCCAAAATGGCCCTGTCACCCTTTGCTCACTGTTCCCCTGAAATCCCAGTGAAAGCCTTTTAGGTAAAAAGGTCACATGCTGTGATCTAAAGGATGTCCCTGGCCTGCACAGCATGTGCTGGTTCACATGGTGATAACTTTCCTGGTTCCACCTGCTAAATCATATTAAGAGGCAGCTAAAAATATGTGACTGTTATTCAGGATATTACTTTTCAATGCAAACAATGGCAGCAGCTGCTACAGAGTTAGTTTGCTCAGTCTCAGGGCAGACTGACAAAGAGAAAAGCAATGGTTCAAGAAACTGCTAATAGGAAGAAGATGGACAAACTTCTTTATCAAGATGTAGAAAAAACTCAAGAGTTCTAATTTGAGAGATGTACGTTTTCCCTTAGCAGGAATAGGCAGGGAGGCAGAAGGCAGCAATTTCCTTCATTTTGGATGAGTTCATCTGTTGTTGAACTCTGGTTTCCAGCAATGACTTCTTTCCCTTAGGAGCACAAGTTTAAGTCTAAGCAACTTCCCTTCTCTGAAAGGTAGCTAGGGGCAGGCGTTTCCAATGAATTTCTCTATCAAAGCCTGTGCTCTTATGTGCTCTCTCTCTTCTTAGCACCTTGAAACTCATGTTTGCTCTGGTCTGTACTATGAAAGCTTACAAAACAGATAGATCGGGGAAAAAGCATAAATTTTTCCAGACACTTGAACTTGATAGAAGTTTGTTTGCCAACAGCAATGTCTTCCTTTTCAATTATATTTATGAAAGTGTTTGTGTGAAGACAGCAAAGTAAACACATTATTCCTCCTGTTACCCCATGTATTTTCTCTGCAAATACACTTTGCCTTCCCTGAGGATACTGGAAGGGGCCTTCCTTTTGCTTCCTTCTGGTGTAAGCTGAAACTCATTTCACTGAGAAAGTATGAAGCAATGCCAAAATAAGAGTAAAGAAATCACAGGCAACAGTGTGCTGTGGTGGAGGAACTTGTAGAAGCTTTATATGCAGCAGGAAAAATGACAGTGTTAGTACTTCTCTCAGCTAAGTGGATTACCAAATGTCCTGAATTTGCAATTTAAGTGAATCAATCATTTTGGCTGTTACTCTAGATTTAGACTAGTGGAGCTAAGAACAAAATCAGTCCATTGTTTTTATGGCAGCTGTTAGGTATATATAGCATACAACAGGCTTCCTCATGAAAAAAAAAAACAAAAACAAAAACAAAAAAAACCCAACAAACCAAACCAACAACCAAGCAACAACAAAAAACCCCACACCCACGCATACATCCCACCACTGCTAGCAAACGTACAACTGGAAAAGCTCAAGATCATTACAGCGGCAAAAATTACCATAGGTCTTTTGTCATCTACAGAGCTGCATCGACTTGACTACTTTACAGTGCAACTACTTTGACAGTGTTTGATAAAGTTTCCTTGGAAAGCCAACAGAAGAACAAGAGCTTAGAGAAATACTTCGAAAACCACAAAAGGGAGGTAGGCACCTAAATCTTATCATCTTCTGTGCATGTAGTGTCCATGGCTTCTATTTATGTTATTGGGAGTCACCATCCCACTTAGATTTGCTTGTCACTAAATTATTTCTTAGTTATTCAGTTCCCCTGCAACAACTCTGATACGAACCTGATTAGACTTCCTGAGTAGAGTCCCTACCCTGGTCTGAATAGGCTGAGTGACTTCTCAGCTGCTTTTGTGAAATGTTTCTCCCATCATGAAAAATGCTATCTTTTCACTTAGAGAAAGATGGGTAAACTGTGCTGTGGTTAACAAACAAACTGCAGACTTGTATGAGAAAGTGTGCAAGTCTCATCTGGGAACCATTATGCATTGATTAAATTCCAAGTAATTTCAGCCTAAGACTTACTATTTTTTCTTGTTTGTTTGAGTTGGCTACTAAGATTGATCACCTTGGAGAAATTAATCACAACAATCACAAATCCTAAGACAGACCATTTAATTAGACCTGTTGCTCTCATTAAGAGTTAGTTTTACCTTACAAGAGAGGACAGTGAACTATTTAATATAGCCAAACACTAACAGATTGGAAAATACAAGACATCTGTAGAGTAAATCAAGCTACTGATCTGTACAGAAAGCATTCTTCAATGAGTGTCCTGTTATTATACCTGTAGGACAGTAGCATGTTAATGGCCCAGTTAAATATGAATGATGAGGACTCTCTCTTCCTATCCCTGCTTCCCACTGCTCGTTCTTCACCTTCTAGCATGCATCTCCATATCATTCATTCCTTACCTTTCATCTCCCTTCAAGTTTCACTTATTTCCACACTCCCCATCACTCTGACCCCTCTTCTCAAAATACTCAGACTTGGGAAAAGAGCTTTCTCTTTGCCTTTTTTTGGAAATTATTTTCCTTTTTCCTTCGAATGTTCCTGACTCTGTATGGCTTTAACAAAAGTCCTCAGTTGCTATGCTTTGTAGTGGGTATCAGAGATCAAACCCAGCTCCACTACCTGGAGGACAGCTGTGTAGGCACAAGTTCCCTACAAAGGCAACTTGTAGGTGGCCCTGAAGACCTCCGGAGGGCACTGTAAGGACACCTAAATGAAGCTTTATCATTCTCTGCTGAGCACCTCCACCCTGCCAGAATCCAGGCCCCACACAGGTAACTCACAGAACACAGATGACTTTATAAAGAGAAAGATGTGTGTGGTGGGGATTTCTGTCCCCTCCTGTTAGTCACTATCTTTCATAATAGCCTTAGTTTTGCTCATTTGACCAAGAAACAGAAAATTTGGCCTCATTGATCTCCTCTACCCAGCCTAAGAAGGATTGCAGAAGAGCACCCTAACCCCAGTTCTAGTCTGTCGCTACCCTTGCTGTTGAAGAGGGAATACCATATAATCATGAGTCTTGAGGCAGACCAGGGAGAAGGCTGCTACAGGTAGTGTTTCAGATCCCACTCCTTGCAATACATATGGACATGGATTATTAGACCATAAATGGTTCCATTTTTGTACAGTCCTGGGAATATAAATCTAAACATGAGCTCACTGCTAGAATGTGGACTCAGCCTAGGATACCATCAGGCTGGGTTTCCAGACCTGTGGGTCCTGCGTTGCTGTCAGCATGATGAACTAGATGTTGAAGGCAGATAGAGAAGAATACCCAATATTGCTGATTATAGCACTCCAGAGGTGCAAGATCATCCTTGCCAGAATGTGGGGGGCAGGGGAAACCATTCCCTTTCCTGAGTAAAAGTTTACCCTTTAGGCTATTATGCAAAACAGATAAAGCTTCCCCCACATCCTTCCTCAGAGCAAGGTAGTCTGAACTATGGCGTGTGTACTTAGCTTGAGGTATCCAGTCCAACCAGTGTTGCATGTACAAGATAAGTCAGGGCTAGGAAATAGATGGTCTGGCTGCTATCTGAGAATTAGGTCGAAATGAGGTGCCAAAATCTCAGTATAAGCAAGGTTTGAGAAAGCTTGTTCTGTCCCTGTTTACACTGACTATTTTACAGTCAGGACTCAGAAAATGAAATCCTGACTGCTATTCTTACTGCTCTTACTTCTCTTTTTTCTACCCCTGTCTAATAAGAGATATTACTTCCTCACTACAGACTTGCTCAGCCTATATTGTCACACATCTTCCTGACTACTACAACACAGCTGCTAGATGATAAAATGAAAAATCTGGACAGTGATGTGCCATACCAAGATCTTCAGTACTAAATCAAAATTTTGGTTAATAATCTTCTCTCAAGATACTTCTTGATACTTGATATTCAAGCTCAGTTGAGGATCCGTAGCAGTATAACCAAGCTCAAGATAAGTTAATTAGCCCTCTTTTAGATCTAATTTTAGCAAACATGGCCATGCTGTATTGGTTTACCCATAATAACAGGAACTAGAATGATCAGATGCTTTCTGATGGAGCAAGAGAGCCATTTAAAGCAACTCAACAAATTAATCCTGAGTGTAACTCTGTTGAACTGTTGTACCCAGTAAAAATACTCACTGAAATTAAGACATCCAAAGATCTACATCAGAAAGAGACACCACTGAGACAATCCACAAGTTAATGTAATCCTATAATATCTGATCTGGAAGCATTTGATCAGAAGTTAATTTTCCATATGATAGTGTCAATGGCTAGTACATCATGACATAACCCCTCCCTTAACCGCATGTTAGTAAAACATTACATCAGTACATTTAAATCATCCTGTTTGTTTTCGGGGTTTTTTTACATTGTGTTAATCCATGTTTCCTGACTTGGCTGAACAAAGTAAAGCCCTATAGACAGCTGGATGTCATATCTCAGTCTGTAAATTTATAACTTTTCAAACCACACTTGATTCATTCCAAAGCTTTAAGAAGAATCTAACCTCAGTGGGCACAACCCCATCACATATTTACATATGTAAGAAAACATATTTAAAGGAAAAACGTGTTGACAGATCTTCTGATGTCAGAACAAGCAAAAACTGTGATGTCTCCTATAAAACTCTGGTAGCATTTTCTCTCTTTTCTTTTTTTACTGGGTATATAAACATGCAGGTACAGAAGTCTTCATGCTGCATTAATCCATTTCAGATGGAATGATGTTGTGGTTTAACCCGGCTGGCAACTAAGCACCACGCAGCTGCTTGCTCACTCCCCCCTCCCTCAGTGGGATGGGGGAGAGAATCAGAAAGGAAAAAAAAGAATGTTAGAGCCGAGGGCTGAGATAAAGACAGTTTACTAAGAGAAAATAA
>BOSO01006070.1:0-12199 GCA_018403395.1 Gorsachius goisagi | reverse complement strand
CATTATTCTAACAATTTTATCATTACTTTGGTTACAACTGGACTTGTCCAGGTGGGATCTTCCAAATGAACCTTTTGACTCCAAGCACTAGCATCACAAGCTCTCCCTGCACACCTCATAGAATCATAGAATCACAGAATCATTGGGTTGGAAAAGCCCTTAAGCTCACCAGGCCCAACTATTCCCCTAACCCTGCCATCCCACCACTAAACCCTGGCCCTAAGCACCTTGTCTGCCCGGCTTTTTCCAGTGCTTGACAGCCCTTGTGGGGAAGGAATCTTTCCCAATGCCCAACCTAAACCTGCCCTGGCTCAACTTGAGGCCGTTCCCCCTCGTCCCATCGCCCGTTCCCTGGGAGCAGAGACCAACCATGGGCCCAGGCCAGTCAGTGGTGTGAAGTTCAACAAGGCCAAGGGCCGGGTCCTGCCCTGGGGGTCACAACAACCCCACGCAATGCTATAGGCGTGCGGAAGAGGGTCTGGAAAGCTGCCTGGCAGAAAAGGACCTGGAGGTGTTGCTCGATATGAGCCAGCAGTGTGCCCAGGTGACCAAGAGGGACCTGGGCACTGGTGAGGCAGCCCCTGGAATGCTGGGTTCAGTGTTGGGCCCCTCACTCCCAGAAGGACATGGAGGGGCTGGAGCATATCCAGAGAAGGGCAAGGAAGGAGGGGAGGGGTCTGGAGCCCCAGGCTGCTGGGGAGCGTCTGGGGGAGCTGTGGGTGTTCAGCCTGGAGAAGAGGAGGCTGAGGGGAGAACTTATCGCTGCCTACAACTGCCTGACAGGAGGGGTAGCTGAGGGGGGTGTGTGTCAGGAAACAGCCTCAAGTTGTGCCAGGGCAGGTTTAGGTTGGACACTGGGAAAAATTCCTTCCCCGAAAGGGCTGTCAGGCCCTGGAAGGGGCTGCCCAGGGAAGGGGTCAAGTCCCCAACCCTGGGGGTATTTAAAAGCCGGGCAGACGAGGTGCTTAGGGCCAGAGTGTAGTTGTGGGATGGGAGGGTTAGGGGAACAGTTGGGCTTGGGGATCTTAAAGGGCTTTTCCAACCCAAACGATTCCATGGTTCTACGAGATGGGCCTTGGAGACCCCCATGGGCACAGGCCTGCCGGCATGGCCAGACCCCAGTGCAGGCCGGAGCCACTGCCGCAGCTGCCCCTTGCTGTGCGGGCCGCTGGCGGTGGGCGGCCGCCGGCCCGGTGAAGGAAGGCACCGCCGGCGCGGGCAGGGCAAGGCCGCACCAGGCCCGCAGCCCAGCATCTTCCGTCCCCCGCCGCGGCCTGGTATCCCCTTGGCTGGGCGGCGGGGACAGCGCGGCCACGGCGCTCCCGGAAATACCCTGGGGCGGGGAGCGGAGGCGGGGGAGGGCGGAGCGCCCGCCGCGGTGCCAGGGGGAGCCCCGCCGGGCGCCGGGACTGCCGCCATTCTGCCGGGCGCCGGATATATCCCAATCCCGCCGGGCACCGCGGCTGTCCCCATCCCACCGGCTGGGGAGGGTGGAGCCACCGCGCATGCGCGTTGCGCGGCTGCGGCGGGAGGGGCTGCCGGGCTGCGCGGGAGCCGCGTTGCCGCGCTGGTGCCGCTCGCCCCGCCATGTCCGAGGCATATTTCCCGGTGGGCCCCGGGCTGGGCCCTGAGGAGAACTTCCTGTCGCTGGACGACATCCTCATGTCTCAGGAGAAGCTGCCGGGCCGCGCCGAGAGCTCGCTGCCGCGCCTGGCCTCCGCGCTGGGCGAGGGAGGCGGTGCTGGCGACGCCATCGCTGAGGTAACGGCGGGCGGGGGGGGGCGGAGCTGCGGCTGTCGGCAGTCGCGGGGCGTGTCCGTGTCCGTGTCCGTGTCCGTGTCCGTGTCCGTGTGGTCCCCCCGCCCCGCGGAGCTGCCCCCGCCGCCCCCGGCTTCCCCGCCCCTCTGGTTTTGGGGCCACCGGGAGGTTTTAGCTTACAGCGACTCTTTTTTAAAGTTATTTTTACTTTTATTGCATCCATTTTGCATGCGGTTTTTTCCCCCCCGGCGTTTATCTGCCATAAATATAAATAAAATTTACAACACGAAATAAATAAAAATGACAACACCAATAAAAACAATCCTCTTTCAGAGTCTTGCAGTGCTAATTAACGGCTCTGTTTTACGTTACCATTCCGGTGGACTGTCATGAAAACAAGCCCTGCTTTCTGCCATCCTGGATCCCTGCTGGTAACGCCCGCTGCCTGCCTCTGGGGTTGCTTTACGGGCGCGTCCATGGCGAGGACAACTTTTGGGTCTTCTCACTCCTGCAGGGGTCAAAGCTGGAAGTGCCCCTGTGGCTTGCTAAAGGCCTACACGACAGCAAAAGGAGAATCATTTCTGTGGAGCTGCCAAAGATTTACAAGGAAGCCTGGAGGACCGTGTTCAGTGCCGATGCCAACGTGGTCGATCTGCATAAAATAGGGCCGTACTACTATGGGTTTGGCTCCCAGCTCCTCAATTTTGACAACCCAGAGAATCCTGAGATAGCCCAGACCATCCTGCAGGTGAGTGTCCGAACTGAGCCTTGAAATCTGGCTTTACGTTTCTCTGCCTTCCTCTTGTTGCCAGCTGCTCAGCAGCCTTCGGGAGGAATGCCCTGTTCCACCCCAGATGGCTCCTGGATTGCACGTGGATTGTTTAGGGGGGCAACCTCTGCAGGGTGACCCTGTTGACAGCTGCACTGTTTAGTGGTGGAGGCCTCAAGTATGCGTCCAGGAGTATAATTTGGGGTTTTCACACCATAAACGCGGTATTTCATAAAACCCTGTAAAACAGGACTAGAGGAGACGTGAGATTATGTAATCACGCCCATGCTGCGAGGCAGAATTAATTCACTCTCTGTTGTTTCTGTTTTTCTGCCCTGTTTTTAAGCTCTGTAACAGTGTGACTTCACGCTGTTCCAGGCGATCTGTTTCAGCGTTTCGCCATCCTGGTCTGAGCAGGTTTCCTCTAGCGCTCTGTTGCGGCAGTGCAAGGTCCTGTTTGTCTCACACAAAGTATACACGGGGGACAGACAGTGCTCTTTCCTCCTGCAGCAGTCCCAGGTCATCCGGTGTCTTTCTGCGGGTTGTGCTTCCTAACCCCCTTACCTTCTTCCCAGTTGATCTGCGCCTGCTGCGACGTGCAGCATCCCAATCAGCACACGGTCTCCTGCTTGGGGCTCATGCTGATGAAAGCAGAAAGGTTGCTTTGCAAATTTTGCAGGCTGTGATGCTCATTGTGGTGCAGCACCTTGTGTTTCACGGCAGAGTGATGCTGGTGTGTGTTCGCTTTGCAGCCCACAGTGAGGTAGTACCGATGCACACGCAGACAATCTCTTCCTGTGTTTGTACCATTCCCTATTCCTGCCTTACTCCAGAACCTTACGTTAGTCCCTGCTGAATTACATCCTGTTCTTTCACGCCATCTTTCTAACTCATCAGGGTCATTATGAATTAAGAGTTCTGCTCCCCAACATGCTTGCAGTCATCCCTCTGCCTCCTCCGGCATGGTGTTGGCTAATTTAGTAAGCAGAACGTCCGTTCCTGTAGTAAGCTTGCTAACTAATAACCAAATGGCACTCGGTTCCAGAGAGACACCTGCTGAGCTCCACTTGGTATGTTCCTCCCTCCTGGCAGGTGCGATGGATAATTGTCATCACTGACTGCCCACGAGCGGTTTAGCCGAGCCGTGCAGGACTCCCCAGACAGATGCCCCACTGCTGCTTCTCCTCCTCCCTTTGCAAGGCCCGGTGTTCTGCCCTAGCAGGGAGCTGGGCTGGCCTCTCAAAGTTTGTTCTTGGCACATCTGCATTGGCTGTTGCCCGTCTCTCTGCTGTCTTGCAGAAATTTATGTGTTGCTTGTTTGTTCCAGCATGTTTTCAGGAATTGATACTGATGGATTCATAATTCCCTGGCTCTTCCTTCCTCCTTCTCCATGTCCGATTTCTTTTTTAAGAGGTAGCTGCCCTCTTTGCCAGTTTCCGGACGTCTGTGCTCCTTGGGCTTTCAAAGGCAACTGCTAACAGCTCGGGTTTCTCCAGCCAGCTCTCTGAGGAGCCTGGGATAATTGCTGATAGCTTTTTTCCTTTATTCTTTAAATGAAGGCTGATGCAGTGAGGCTTTAAAGCACTGCTGCATTCTCAGCACTGTCCACTGAAAGCTTGCTTTCTGCGTTGAGGCAGGGACCGCGCCTCCCCTTGTCTTTTCTCTTCCTGCTTCTCATCTTGGGGAAAAAGGCACGTTATCACACGTCTGTCCTGGTTTCGGCTGGGACAGAGTTAATTTTCTTCCTAGTAGCTGGTATAGTGCTGTGTTTTGGATTTAGTACTAGAAGAATGCTGATAACACACTGATGGTTCAGTTGTTGCTGGGTAGTGCTTAGATTGGCCAAGTGCTTCTCAGCTCTCAGCTCTGCCAGGGGCACGAGGAGCTGGGAGGGGACACAGCTGGGACAGCTGACCCCAACTGGCCACAGGGCTATTCCATACCATATAGAGATGGGGGAAGAAGGAGGAAGGGAGGGACGTTGGGAGCAATGGTGTTTGTCTTTCCAAGTCACCGTTACGTGTGATGGAGCCCTGCTTTCCTGGGGATGGCTGAGCACCTGCCTGCCATGGGAAGTGGTGAATGAATTCCTTGCTTTTCTTTGCTTGCGTGCATGGCTTTTGCTTTCCCTATTAAACTGTCTTTATCTCAACCCACCAGTTTTCTCACTTTTCTGATTCTCTTCCCCCATCCCATTGTGGGGGGAGTGAGCGAGTGGCTGCATGGTGCTGAGTTGCCAGCCAGGGTTAAACCATGACAATGTCACTTGTCGACAGACAAATCAAAGCAAGCAAGGTATGCTTTCCCTTTATTTAGAACAAATGAGGGGAACTGTGCTGACTTAAAAAATAAAACACCAAAAAAACCCCTCCCAAATAGTCAGGAGCTGTAAGTGTGAAGTGTAACGATCTGGTGACAAAGCCAAAATGAGAGTTACTAATATTAAATATATTCATCCTCTAAGTAAACCTCTAAAATACTACAGTTCAATGATTGTAAAATCAACTTCTGAAATAACGAAGCTCAGCTCTCAAAGAGTTTTGACCCTTTTTTTGTTTTTATTCCCAAAGGCAAAGAATAGGAGCGAAATAAAAATCCTTAAACGCATCTTATCGCCTAGCTTTTTAAAGTGTTCTTTATTAGTTGTTGACTTTTTTCGTGGCTAAGTGTTTTTTCAGCACGCCGAGTGCTTTACATGCCAGTTTGGCTTGGCTTCCAGGCCCTTCACGAGTTCCAGCTTGCACGCTCCTACAGCAGCTGGTGTGGTGTGAGATCCATTCTGCCCGCTCCAAAGCAGCAGCCACTTGTGACGTGAGGTGGAATGGATGGCCATCGTGTTAGGCCCTGTGATCTGCTCAAGCCTGACTTTAGGAAGCAGCCAAAATCTAATTCCATGCTTGCTTCCCATCCAGGTGCTTGCTCTGCCAGCTTGAGTGGGAGATGGTTTGTCTTTGTAACCAAAGTTAATGGGCACTGCGCTGTTTGCAGGCCCTCAGCACACTGTGAACGAGAGCCCCCACCTTTGGCTGTTGGCTCTTGAAGGCTCAGGCCCCAGCATTGGAGCTGCCTTACCTGTCAGTAACTCTGCTTATCTTCTTCAGACGTTTATAAGCCGTTTTCGTCGGATCATGGACTCCTCGCAGAATGCTTACAACGAAGACATATCAGTGCTGGTGGCTCGGCTGGATGAGTTGGAGCGAGCCTTATTTCGGGCTGGCCAGAAAGGGCTGAATGACTTCCAGTCCTGGGAAAAGGGACAGGCTTCCCAAATCACAGCTTCTAGTCTGGTCCAAAATTATGGGAAAAGAAAGTTCGCAGACATTGATGGTTAAAAACCTGAGGAGCATGCAGCTGCAGCGGGGGACACTGGGAGGTTTACAGTCTGTCTGTCAAAGAAGAGAAGGATGAATCAGCTTTGGGGAAGGACAAGGCTCCCCGTCCATTAATGGGAATTCTTCTCTGTAACATCTTCGGATTAGACTAGTGCAAATGTTAAATGCAGGCACCAAGAGTGTGAAGAACCAGCTTGCATCGCATGCCTAGATGGCTTTACAGCTTACTCAGTGCTCCTGAGGGTTTGCTGGGTGGCTGAAAGTGTATGAGAGGAATTTCTAAAGAGGTGATCAATATTTATTATTCTTTATTTTCTAAATTAATATTAAAAATACCAGATCTGTTTGGAAAAAAGTGCAGTTCTTTGTATTTCATCTTGCCCTCCCCATTCCAGCCTCCTGCTGTTCCCAGGTTCCCTGTTCTTCGGAGAGCCCCAATGGTGTGGGAAAAAAACTGTACAAACCACACTGAATTTTTCCTGTTTCTTGCACACTGAGGTGGAACAGGTACAATATGTGATGCAGGAATGTTTTCCTTGCTGACTTTTGCACAGTGTTTGTGCCCCGCCTCCTCTAACCCAGGTAGCAAGCAAAGTGGCTGTGCAGGTCCCACAAGCTGCCTCGTCCTCTCTCTCCCTTTCAGCCCTTGCATGCTTGGTGCTCCACAGGGCGGAGAATGTTCTCGTTTGATGTGAGTGGCTTTTGCGATGAGTGCGTCTCTGTGACAGGTGTTAAGCTCCTCTGCTTGTTTTACGGAGGAGGCAATGGAAGGCAACAAAGAGTCTGGACCAGATCGGAAGCAGCAACTTCAAGGGAAACTCTCCCCCGCTGTCAACCTCTGAGCCGCCTGTTTTTCCATGAGAAATTCTTCTGATTACTAAATTTGGTGGAAGGGACAGAGCAAACAAACTGACTGTCTTTCCTTCTGACCCATGTAAATGATCCTAGCGAAATGATCCTGGTAAATGCCATTCTTGCCAGTGGGAGTGGCTGGAGTTCGAACTTGCTGAGCGGAACAGTGGTCATCATCCCACGTGGATGCCCTTATACCTGGGTCGTGTGAAGGCCTGCTGGGTTGGACAGAAGGCAGATGGTTCTCTCTGTGGAGCTTAACTCCCGCAGCCATCAGGATGGTTGTCCTTTGGAAGCAGGTATTGGACATCTTATGGGTGCTTCTAAGCACCTGCAGAAGGTGGGCCTTGCAGAGTACCCAAGTGGGGGACCCAGACCGTAGTGATACTGAGCGCTTCCTCGGCTGTGGGAATCACTGGGAGGTGACAGCAGGATCCAAATCTTGAAGGAGTTGTTACTGGACGTGCAGATGCACCTGGATATTGGATACTTCAAACTGGGAACCTCAAGTACAACGGGTGCTTGGCCATTCCTTGGCCAGGGGATTGAAAGCTGTGCCTCTGGCGGGGGTGAGAGGGGACAGTGCAGTGACTTCGCAGCACCTTGGCGTCTCCCCTGCATGGGGCCAACTGTCCTGCTGCAGGAGACTAATGGGAAGCTGTGCCAGACGAAGTATTTCCAGTACACGCAAGATCAAACGCTGCTGCACTTAATAACTTAATGGCACATAATAGCATTTTCATGAAGCTTTTGTGTATTGTCTGTTTCTGGATTTTTATGTTGAATAAATATTTTGTAAGGGGACGCTCATAGTATCAAATGTCTGTTGTTAATTGCCCCATAGCAGGAAAATTAGCCATAGATCAGAAAGCGCAGGTCTCTATGAAACTGTAGCCATGACAGGTAATGCAGTCCTGCTTGTGTCGTTCCCCTTCTCTTACAGGTAGTGCAGTTGGGAGCTATGTTCATGCAGTCATACCAGTGCAGAAGTGGCTCCTGTCTGACTTAGCCCAGGTGGGCAACCGCTCTTTGCTCAAGTCATGGGAGAGACGCTGCCAACCAGTTGATACGCTCTTGATTTTATAACTTACATGTTTATGAAACTCAAGATGGGTGTAGGTGCTTCTGTGTTACCTCAGCTCTGCTGAGGGGTGGTGGGTAGTGGGTGGGAGCTGGCCAGCTGTATTCGTACCCTGCTGCTCCAGGCGCTGTAGTGCAGACTTCATGTAGCGTGTTGAGGCTGTGTTCAGTGCCTCAGCTGCAAGGGAAGTGAGTTCAGCTCCATCTGTGAATTGGAAGATTTATTTTAAGGAGACGGTGGCTTTGAGATCTAGTTCGTTTATAACCAAAATCATGAGTTCTTCAGCCTATGGGCTGGTTGTGGTGACTATCCAAATGCGTTTGCCAGCATTTGTAAGAATATTTTTACTTCTCAACTGCTGGGTGCAAAATCCAAGCAGATTTGCCAAATCCAAGCTCATTTCTCAAGATCTTGTGCAGCTTTCAGAGTGGGGAGAAAAAAAAATCCCTGAAGTAGTCCTCGGTATAGGTAGGCTTTTTGTGAGTGGAAATGTCACTTCTGGTAACCCTGAGCGTTCAGGAATGAAACCAGTAAGACCCTTAAAAATCAGATCCTGTAGTTTTAATGACAGTATGTGGTTTTTAGACTTGACATTCTGTTGTTTTTTTTTTTTCTTTTTGTTTTTTTCCTTGCTGGCTGGGTGCTTTTTTTCTGTCCAGAAATACAACAGAAGCATGCTCTGCACTTTTTAGGGACACCAACTGTCCTCTAGGATTGCATAGCAGCAAGCTCTTAAGTTAGAGGAGTTTGGACTTACATGTTTTCAGAATGGCACAATAAATCCTTGTTACAGAACTGTACATAAGAGGTCTGAAAAGGACTTTAAAGTGTAATTTCTCCCCATGTCTCCCAGCTTTTAAACTGGAGTACTACTGATGCTTCACAGACTCACAGAATCCCAGCATGGCAGGGGCTGGCAGGGCCCTCCGGAGATCACCCAGTCCAACCCCCCTGCTCAAGCAGACTCACCCAGAGCAGGGTGCACAGGACATCATCCAGGCAGGCTTTGAATATCTCCAGAGAAGGAGACTCCACAGCCCCCCTGGGTGCCAGGGCTCGGTCACCCTCAAAGTCAGGAAGTTCTTCCTCACGTTCAACTGAAACCTCTTCTGCTTNNTGTCCTGGCGCTGGGCACCACTGAGAAGAGTCTGGCTCTATCCTTGTGACACCCACCCTTAAGATATTTGTACGTGTTGATGAGATCGCCTCTCAGCCTTCTCTTCTCCAGGCTGAACAAGCCCAGCTCCCTCAGCCTTTCCTCGTAGGGGAGAGATGCTCCAGTCCCCTCATCATCTTTGTAGCCCTCCTCTGGACTCTCTCCAGTAGCTCCTTGCCCTTCCTGAACTGGGGAGCCCAGAACTGGACAGAGTGCTCCAGATAGGGTCTCAGTGGGCAGAGCAGAGGGGGAGGAATACCTCCCTTGCCCTGCTGCCCACGCTCCTCTGAATGTGCCCCCAGGTGTTTATGAGAAAGCAGTCCAAAGGCACATTTTACAGCATTGCCACAGTGGTTTTCATTGCAATCACGTGAAAAATAGGCAAAATGTGAGATACCGGTTAGTTATGCATTCATTTAAGAGTATTTGCTGGGTTTTAACGGCCTGGTTTGGAAAAGAGCTATGAGCTGACCTGGCCCGGTCCTTCCCGCGAAGCGAGGAGTTGGACTTGATGATCCCTATGGGTCCCTTCCAACTTGAGGTGTTCTATGATCAACCCTGTCTGACCCGTCTCAGGGGGATGTTTGTCCAGCCAGGCCTTCAGGAGCTGCCTCTGTGGGAGAACCCATGGCCTCCCCAGGGCGCCTGTTTCCGTGCCAGGCTGCAACATGCGGTGACCAAAGCTGGCGCCGGGCATTCACTGGTGCAGCAGAAGGCACGGTCAGTCAAGCTTCCTGGTGGTGAACTCCCATGGGAATGGTTCGTGGAAGTTTTATATTGGCTTCCAAAATTCTCAGTTCACCCTGTTGATCTCTTCCATGTATTTTTTTTCCAGCAGGGGAGGCAGCTGTGGAGGGTTGACCCCCGTTCAATGCAAATAGCTCTGCGACCAGCAGCCATGTGCTTTCTTGCCCATCTAAATTACCCTTTCACAAAAAATTAATGTTTCTTCCTTGGTCTCCTTTGCCCTAAGCGATGTCATACTTTGTCCCCTGTCATTGATTTATTTTTGGTCAACAGAGTGACGCGGTTGAGTGCTTCTGGAGGCAGTAGGTGGTGTGATTCGGGCCAGCAGCAACCAGGAGGAGCAGCACAGGACGTGCCCTGGGAACTGACGTACTGCAACAGTGGCCTCTAACTGGGCTGGGAGCACAAGCCTTCCTGAGCTTGGTCAGTCATTTTCTACCTGGTTTTTGTTGACCAGCTATTACAAGAGCTTCATCCCAAATTTTGATTGAACCAGTCTTTAATGGAGCTGTGATGTAATTGGTAGAGGCACAGCACGAGTGCTTTCTTGACACAGCTGCGCCTGTCCCCAGATGTGCTTTCTGTAAACCACATTGGCAGCACAGCAGGGGGCTCAGGAGTTCGTAGGTTTGTTTAAAGACCAGCCATTTGCCCAGCGCTGCCTCTGCCTGGCACCTCAAAGCTGACCACCTGAGTCCTTGCCTTGGATTGTATCTTCTGCCGCAGTGCTGGGGGCTGCTCCTCACGTCTAAGCCCAGGGAGCTTTTGGGTGCGGGAACTGGCCCTTGTTCTGAAACTAAACCTGAGCTGGTGTCAGCAGGACCTCGAGGACGGTGTGAACCCATTAATGGCATCCACGCATGGCTGTGCAGAGGATATCGACCTGCTGCGGCTGGGCTGGAGCCTGCTGTGTTGAGTTCTTACATAGTTCATCATGTCCTCCGACCCTTATGTGCACAAATTGATCCCATCTCTTCAGCTCTAAGGTACTTCTGCAGTGAATCAGGCAATGAAGGAGGAAGCTTCATGTCATGCTCTCAGCTCAGACAGCATTGTCATCTTGGCCTGTGTTGGGCATGCGCTTGGCTGGAGCTTTGCACCCCACTGCTGTTACACTGTTTCAGAGGCCGCGTCTTGCTCCTTTTCTGCCGGGGGCTGCGGTAGTCTCTCTGCTGCTGGCTGGAGCCGCATGCTGGGTTTGACCCCGAGTCCCCGGGGGGCTCAGAGGATGACCCTGGGAGGGCCTGGGCATGCACTTCTTGTCAGCAGCCGCGAGAGGGGACACTGAGCTTAAGACACTGTTTTTGTGCAGATCCTACCACAACTGCTTTAAGTTGGGAGCGAGAACCCTATTTGGCCTGTGAGATCGCAGTAGGTGCCTCGGTGACTTTCTGTTGTCTCTTCCAGGCAAAGCCACAAGTGAGATCCACAGGGGAGTTCAGGTTGCGCTACCTTGTCCTAGATTTGAGCGTGGAAGAGGAGGGAATGTCATGGCTGGCAGAGGCAATGACAGTGGGGAGTTACTGATTGCTGCCTGAGGAGGGAAGCGGTGAGAAAGCTGCCGAGGGCGAGCAGCAGAGGAGGAGATGGACAGGCGCTTGGCTGTTCCGCTTCGGTCGATGTGCTCAGTGTGCTGGGCTCTGCCCCAGCAGGCACCAGACTCGCCTGGTGTGGAGCGGTTGGTGCCCAGGAGTCCTGTGGCAGTGCGGTGGGATGGGGACCGGGATGCTGCAGGACCGGCCCTGGCTGCTGCTGCTGCCTGCTCCTTCACAAAGTGCTCACGCAGATTGCTCGGTTGGAAAGCCTGAGAAGTGGAGGTATGTCTGAGCGTGTGTGTGTTTAAAGGCTGTGATTCAGGGAGGCCAGAAAGGGAAGAGATCAGCAGGTCATCTGCATGCCTGTCCTCTGTCTGCCGGCCTAAGCCCAGCCATCAACACGTACCACCCAGAAATTCAAAGCACTTCTGCCAGGGACAAATTTGCTGTCCTATGGGCCCTGGCCATGGTGGATGGAGCTGTGGTCTGCCTGTAGCTGTTCCCATTTCTACAGTCTGTCTTCCTGAATTTGTTGGGACAACGGGAGACAGGGAGAAGAAGTAAAATTGCATCTGCCCTCTTCTCCCCACCACTTGCTGGAGGGAGCTCTCCTAGCTGCCGAGGAGCAAGAAAAGCAGCCTTGGAGCAGTTGCCACCCATGGAAGCTGTGGGAGCAGTGTGCCCCGGGAGGCAGCCAGCCACATGGAGTAAGGCAGGGGCTGGCACCTGCAGTGGTCCTTCTGGGTCTGCTTGGGCAGGAGATGAGAGGCGGGAGGAGGTCACAGAACCATAGAATCATGG
Source organism: Gorsachius goisagi (assembly GCA_018403395.1). Taxonomy (NCBI): domain Eukaryota; kingdom Metazoa; phylum Chordata; class Aves; order Pelecaniformes; family Ardeidae; genus Gorsachius; species Gorsachius goisagi. The sequence continues at coordinate 168 of BOSO01006070.1, read as the reverse complement.
AATTGTTTGGGTTTGAAAAGACCTTTAAGATTGTATTGGTTTTGTGTGGCAAGGTCTTGGTAGTGGGGGGGCTACAGGGGTGGCTTCTGTGAGAAGCTGCTAGAAGTTTTCCCTGTGTCTGCTGCTGGCCAAGGCCAAGCCAATCAGCAGTAGTGGAAGCGCCTCTGT
>BOSO01006069.1:0-37808 GCA_018403395.1 Gorsachius goisagi | reverse complement strand
CAGGGCTGCTCTTGATCCTTTCTTCCCCCAGCCTGTACTAATACTGGGGGTTACCCCAACCCAAGTGCATGACCTTGCACTTGGCCTTGTTGAACCTCATGAGTTTCACACAGGCTCACCTCTCCAGCCTGTCCAGGTCTCTCTGGATGACATCCCGTCCCTCTGGAATGTCAACCCCTCCACTCAGTTTGGTGTCATCCGCAAACTTGCTGAGGGTGCACTTGATCTCGCTGTCTAGGTCATTGATGAAAATATTAAACAGCACTGGTCCCAGTAAGGACCCATGGGGGACACCACTCGCCACCAGTCTCCATCCGGACATCAAGCCATTGACCACTACCCTCTGGATGCGACCATCCAGCCAATTCTTTACCCACCTTCCCTGCTACATGTGCATACTGCCATTCATACACATTCCCATAGCTGTACCATCCTTGGGATGGTGGGCAGGACTGCACATTCAGATACCTGAAGCACCATGGTGGGCATTAACGATCGTAGTGAAGTGGAAAGGAAAGGATGTCCCCTTGGTGTCCTGCTCAACCAACTCAATTCTGGGATTGCCAGTCTCCATCCTGGCCATAGTGTCCTCTTCTGAAGGTTCCCATGTCCCACAGGCACGTTCTCAAGCTTTCTTCTCCAAGTTCCTCTTTGATTCATTCCCGTGCCACAGCCTGGGATGCAGGTCCTCTCACAAGCTTGAAAAGGTGTTTAACTTAAAGGACCTATGGGGTTGCCTAGCAGAGCAGGGAGAGTGGAGAAAGCCCACATCAGAGCTCACATTTTCCTCTCTGGGTACCTTGATCCTGGAGGTGAGTACACACCTGTGGGCACACACCCACTTCCACCCCTACATGAGATACAGTCAGTGAGAGATGGGGAAGTGGCAAGCGTAGGGAAAAGATGAAGGAAAACAAGAGGAGGGGAGCTAGGGAAAGGCATCGGACTGATTCATCTCCTCCTGAGGTGCTCTCAGGACAGGGCTAGGAGGGCAGATGAGTAGGGTGAGACTGGTGTTTCCTGAAGATTTGCTGAGGTCATAAGGATATGCACAGAGCTCTTGATTCCCTTCCTTACAATAGGAAGTTCCCTTCTTCACTGACTGATCTTTTCCCCTTCCTGGCATTCACTGCTGAAGCCAGAGTGGCTTTCTCCACTCATCACATGCAGAAGATTTGGTTCACATCTGATGAAGGAGTGCTGATCTAGAACTGATGCAATCATCATGTTTTCCCCACGTTTACTGGTGTAATGAATGGGGCAACAATGCAAGCTTCAAATATATGGAAAACAATTTCAAGCCCTCTCTGTTGCTGATACCAATGAGGTGCCTGCATGCAAGTCAGAATTTATAGTTTCAACATCTCTCCTACAACCCCTCTATAGAGTCTAAATTATAGAATTTGTCTTCTCCAGACAGTTTATTTTATGGAACTTGATTGTTCCTACCTTGTATTGGAGATCCTGTGCAGTGTTTGGCAAAGGCAGCAGAGAAAGTATCATACAAAGCTGCCTGAAAGAAACTCTTAAATAAGACCTCCAAGCAACACATATGTGAAGAGATCTGAAAAACAAGGTAGAAGACATTCTGGAGAAGGCCACTGTGTAACATGTGCCTCCTCTCAATATACCACAAAAGAAGATGAGGCTGGTATCAGCAGAATTTACAGATGGGCCTGGGAAAGCCCTGGTTGGGAGTGACAAGACAGACTGGACCCATGAAGTCAAGGAGCTGTGAGGTCAAGACAGCAGTGGGTGGAGGACTAAAAGGGGAGGGAGATTGGCCAAGAGCCCAATTTTCCTTCCTCATTCCTTAAGAACTACTGGAGCTGGAAAGGATTTCCAGAGCCACAGGCTGAAATAACAAAGAAGCGTTTACCTGGTGGAGATGAGTCATCTGGGGGACCCATAGCCATGGGACAAGGGCCAGCATCAAATTTTGGATTAAGTCAGTGGGATGTAAGAAGATAATGAGACTGCTGTCAGCTATTGTGAAAGAGAAAAGTACATAAATCCTCGGGATGCAAGACAACAAGCTGCTAATTTTATGGAGCAGGGAAGGGGTTTCCCCAAAGGAAAATCCAGAATGAGCCACCAATGTCTTATGAGGCAAGCCTGGTTATTGGCAGAGGGAGGATATGGGACATGTGGGGTGATTTATTCTGGCATTTCATGGAATCACAGAATCATTTGGTTGGAAAAGACCTTTAAGGTCATCAAGTCCAACTGTATCTGTCCACTACTGAACCATGTCCCTAAGGACCTTGTCTGCCTGGCTTTTAAATAACTCCAGAGATGGGGACTCAACGCCTTCCCTGGGCAGCCCCTTCCAGTGCCTGACAGCCCTTTTGGGAAAGAAATTTTCCCTAATATCCAATCTAAACCTCCCCTGGCACAACTTGAGGCCATTTCCTCTCATCCTACCACTTGTTACTTGGGAGAAGAGACCAACACCCACCTTGCTACAACCTCCTGTCAGTTAGTTGTAGAAGGTGCCTCCTTTTCTCCAGAATTAACACCCACACTTCCCTCAGTCCCTTCCCATCAGCCTTGGGCTCTAGACCCCACCCCAGCTTCATTGCCCTTTTCTGGACATGCTCCAGCCCCTCCAGGTCCTTCTGGGAGTGAGGGGCCCAACACTGAACCCAGCATTCCAGGGGCAGCCTCACCAGTGCCCAGGGCAGGGGCATGGTCACTGCCCTGCTCCTGCTGGCCACACCATTCCTGATACAAGCCAGGATGCCGTTGGCCCTCTTGGCCACCCAGGCACACTGCCTGCTCATATCCAGCTGCCTCTCAACCAACACCCCCAGGTCCTTTTCCACTGGGCAGCTTTCCAGCCAGTCTTCTCCACGCCTGTAGCATTGCATGGGGTTGTTGTGACCCAAGGGCAGGACCCGGCACTTGGCTTTGTTGAACCTCATACAATTGGCAGCAGCCCATCCATCCAGCCTGTCTAGGTCCTTCTGTAAAGCCTTCCTACCCTCAAGCAGATTAACACTTCCACCCAGCTTGCTGAGGGTGTACTCAACCCCTTCATCCAGGTTGTTGATAGAGATGTTAAACAGAACTGGCCCCAACACAGAGCCCTGGGGAACACTGGCACTTATGACTGGCCTCCAAGTGGGTTTAACTCCATTCATCTTCACCCTTTTGGCCCCGCCATCCAGCCAGGTTTTTTTGCAAACCTCCTGAGTCTTAGTCACTGAAAAGGGGGCTCATCCAGCTGTACATCTCCCAGCCAGGTTGTTTTCTGAAGGGATGACCAGGTTTGTGACGTCTTCAGTCCAATGCAAGTTTAGGAGGTGGAAAACAAGGGCAGATAAATGACTCAGCCATGGGTCAGAACCTGGGCTGGGCCAGGGCAGGACCAGGATGAGGACTGTTTTTCCAGATGCTGTAACTGCATGTTGACAGAAAGGCTGGCCTCCTGACTTGTAAACCCCTAACAAACACAAACAGGACTTGGTCCCTCCTGCTCTGATCTGCACCCTCTGTCAGCAGCATGGTCGATTAGTACAGATGATCTGTCATCAAGCAAATATGCAAGCCCTGACTGAAGGTCTATTTACTCTCCAGGTGCTTAAAAAAAGGGCTAAGAGCTGTGTGCTTGGTGACACACAAACACAACATTTATTTGAAAAACAAGGCTATTTTTTTTGCCTAAGCAAGTTGCTTCTTAACATTGCTGGCTGAGCAGTTTTATCAGTTCTTCTATCTTTTCCACACTTATCAAAAGGCCTAAAATTGAGGACAGGCTCTTTAAACAACTCAATCCATCATGTATGGAAGAGATATCTATTCCTCCAGGCTCAAACCGCAGTTCATTTATTTAAATAATAAATAGCTGGACAATAAAATGGATGGTTTCTTTTTTTCAAGGACAGCAGCTGCACTTTTCCAAAGGCTGCAGTTGCACTACGGACTGAATGTAAACATACAATTCTCTAGTGAGGTTACCTTTTACAGATGGGAAAAGTGAAGCAACCCTGATCTAGAGTAGCTGCTTTGGCATGATTTTTATGGTAGGAAACATTGCAGATATAGTTCACAGTAAAAGAAAAATATTGCGTATATTACTGGTACGATGCTGTATTTGCTACTGATAGCATTAGCTAGTATTCGTTATCTCTGCAGATAGGGATTAGGGCACACACTATTACCAATGGCCCAGTAGAAGTTATATGCAATGCCTGTACCTGGTCTGAAAAATGTCACCAAGGTCCCCTGAATTCAACCCAATTTACAGCAGCTGGTTAAAACCATTTGATCACACTGGAGAAAGTCTCTGGGGCAGGGAGGCCAGACGAGCTGGCACTTAAAGACAAGCAGTTCCTTGCTGTGCTCCACATTTCCTCTGTGGCCTGGGGCAAGTTACACAGCATCTCCATACCTCTGCCTTGTACAGATGTTATCAGGTCCACTACATTGAAAGATGCTCTGATAGTGACTTTAATGGGGCCAGGGGAGAGACTTAGGCTAAAAATAAGCTCACATAGAGTCAGCTAGCATAACAGAGCAGAGGAAGGATTAGCCGCTACCAACTCACCCTGCACAGCCACATTCCTGCTCTGAATTATGCACACGTTGTTGTGCAATGAGGCTTTTTGTGGCCCAGATAGACCAGAGAAAGAGCCTGCAGTTAGCTTGGCTCTGGCAGCTATTAAGCCACTGGTCAGTCACTAAAAGCATCCAAAAAACCTGCCCTTTGGTTGCAGAACACCCCTAAAGTAACTGTACCTGCCACTCACCCAGGGCAAGGCTGACTGGCTAATGCTCATGAAGCCAAGCTTGTCTGATGCTGTCTTGACTAATCCCACTCCCATCCTGCCACTCGACAACTTTGTGTGGCAGAGAGATCCCTTGCTAGCTCATTTCTGACCTTACCTTGAGCTCTATTAATGCCTTTCTAAGCTAAATCACAGGACTGCTTGCAAGCCAGATGCTGCACCCATGGCTACTGCATTGACTCTCTCGATCCACAGCCCCTATTGCAGCCCTGACCTCCTCCCTATATGGCTTCTCATTTCTCATCCTCAAGCTCATATTGCGGGGGCATTACCTCATTAAAACATCTCTTGCTACGTGCCTGTACCGGAATTTGTATACACCAGCTGTGTTCACCACCCACACTGAAAGACCCTCTATGCCCTTCATGGGCACATGTTCACCTCTGCTTGTGCTTTCCCACATGAATCACTTAGAGACACCGTGACCCAGCCCTGGACCCTTTCACAGCACTGCTGGTGGCCCTTCACAGCTGGGGTAGTTTGACCGCCTCCATACACCTCCCCCTGCAACAGAGATGACAGGTACGGGGCTGAGTCAGGAAAGGAGAATGTTTTGCTCCTTCGTCTCTTGTTGTTTTCATTAGAGATTTAATCTTGCCTCCAGGGAATTTGTGGCATGAGGACTTCACCCAGGGGAGGTGAGTGAAAGCAGAGCAATGGGCAGGGAGAGGACTTGTTTTCATCAAGTCTACACATTTTGTTATTTGCAGGGACCCACTTCTCTTCCTGGGTGGCTGGGTGGTGCCACATACATGGGTGCCTTCTGTCCAAACTAGTTGTGCCTTCTGCTCTGGATTTGCGATCACCTACATCCTTTAAACTTGCTTTCTGCAGTGTAGTAAGAGTAACACTTTTGTCTGCTCTCACAGGCAAATTCAAGAGAAAATGATGTAATCTCTGTCTGTAACATCCGGTGTTTCTGTAGTGAAGAGAAAGGTGTTCATCCTGCTTAAAATACTGATGCTCAGATGGAGACCAGGTTTTTTGACACCTATTCAACTGTAGTAATTAACAAGTGAGGAAGGTGTGGCTAAAGTTTCAAATAGTTGGCATCTGATAATTTGAATACATCTGACCTATTTGGTTCCTCCACACGTGAAATGAGCTTTCGAAAAATAAAGGAAGAGTAGACCTGACATAAGAATTTGACTATTCCAAGTTTAAGAGGGAACATTCAAAAGAAAACAATTAAGAAATCAACTTTCTCTGCTTTTTCTCTTGCATGCCATAAAGGCAGAGAATGGCAATCCTTTGCCGAGGGTGTAGTGCTCGTGCAGTCACTGCTTCTGGACTAGCTCCAATTGCCGTATGGTAAAATGGCAGAGCATTTCACAACAGTCCTCACACCCATGTACTATCAAAGACGACAGCTGTTTCCCTGCACTCCATAATCCCATGCAATTAATTTCTCTTCCTTGCTGTTTTTGCAACAAATGCTCTGTTACCAGGTACTCCTCAAATGCAGCAGTGCTACCCTGCTTCTACTTATCCTTCCCCCAGGAGGATGGAGAAAAGAAGCATTTGCCTTTGCCATGGAGGTCTACTGATGTGAGTCTTCCAGTGTCCATGGAGTCTGTCCAAGGAGTCTGAAGTCAGTTACAAGCATGTCCATGTCAGAAGTGCTGCATGAGCTGCTCCTCAACCTTGAATCTGTTCAAGAATTGACGATCTGAAGAGTTGGCGTTTGTCACAAAGACAATGAGAGAGAACAATCCTGGAATGAAGAAATACCCAGCAAACAAAAGCTATTCATCTCAAAGAGCAGGGGCACACACAGGGTGAATGGAAAATTGTTCCAAGTTCCCCACTCTGGAAGTTTGAGGACAACCCTTACTCATCTTGTTAATCATAGAATCATAGAATTATAGAATCACTTTGGTTGGAAAAGACCTTTANNAAACCTGCCCTGGCGCAGCTTCAAACCATTCCCCCTTGTTCTATCATCTGTTACCAGGGAGAAAAGGCCGACCCCCACCTCACTACAGCCTCCTTTCAGGCAGTTGTAGAGGGCGATAAGGTCTCCCCTCAGCCTCCTCTTCTCCAGGCTAAACAACCCCAGTTCCCTCAGCTGCTCCTCGTATGACTTGTGTTCCAGACCTCTCACCAGCTTTGTTGCTCTCCTCTGGACATGTTCCAGCAATGCAATATCTATCTTGTAGTGCGGGGCCCAAAACTGAACCCAGTATCCAAGGTGCGGCTTCACCAGCACCGAGTACAGGGGCACTATCACTTCCCTGCTCCTGCTGGTCACATTATTCCTGATACAAGCCAGGAATGTAAAAAGAGCTGTTGTCCCAAAATCCAGGGAAGTTGTGAAGGTCCAATTCAAGAGCCCGAAAAAAGCCCAAAGAAGCCAACAAAGAAATCTCATAGCCATCCTTGATACCTGTGAATAGAGAGGCTGCAAGCAGCACACCTGGAGGTAAGGGTGAGCACATGTGGGCACGAGAGGTACAGCATTAGTATTGCTGGCTGGCACCAGGGATTGGCATTAAAGGCAGCAAAGAACAGAGACATTTTGTGAGTCTCACTGTCATTCCCTCTCTGTACTCAAAATGGCCACTGAGGAAGGCAACAAAAATACTCATTATCCTTCTTATCTCCTTCTCCTTCCTGGTCTGCTCAATGCCTATGTAAAAACCTCTGCAGTCTCATTTCTCCATAGAGCCTAATAAGAAAGAACATCAGTTCTTGCAGGGCTTTTATCAGTGACATCTGCATCCATGTGTCAAGAATTCACTGATGCTTCGACTGCCAAAAGAAAATCAAATGTCATCATTACCTGGGCCTCCACCAAAATATGTTGTCCCCTTGCAATGCTCTTTTTACGTTATTGTATGGGTTCTGAGGCCCATTGAGGGATAAATCAATCCCAGCAGTAAGTAGCCGTGCAACCTGCTAGGTACCTGCTAGGATCCTGTTTAACAAGCACTGGAGGTGGGATATACCCACGTACGCCTCGGAAATGCAGGGTGGGTAAAGGATGAAAAAAGTATTTTCTTCAAAATCATGGAACCCAAAATACAAACAACTTAATACTTTTCTAACCTTCCAGGGGTGGGACCAGCAAGTTCCAGGCCCAGAGGTTAAGTTGTGTTAATAAATCAAGCCAGGCCAGTGGACATTCCTGGGCACTGGAGGTTAGTCATGCCTACTGTCACCAGCATGGATTAGGCCCAAGGATCTCCCAAACAATTTCTAGGAATGACAGAGGACTTAACACAATCCAGTGACGTTTGCCAGAGAGGCAGTTTGGATGCAACCAGTCTGTTTTGGCAGGAAAAAAAAGAGTGATAGAGCATTCCTTGTTAGTCACCTTCAGTGCCAGAGACTTGTCCTTAGCACCTTTAATTTTTTAGGTACTCTGTAATATCAGTTTTAACCAACAAGCGATGTCTGTTGAAGTTGAAAATGGCAGCCAAAGACTGAAGAAAAGGATGTCTGCAGACACTGAAGAGGTTTGAGTAACAGGTGGCATGAACTGTGGATTTCTGGAGCTGGAGATAGAAAGAGGGTGGGTGATTAGTTTGACCCAACAGCCGGTGGCAGGCCACCAATCTGCATATGGTATCTGGTCTGTCATTTATTATTAGCACCTGCTAGGTGCTGAGTATTCTGATGAAGAAAACTCCTCTTCCAAATGGACTCAGTTCTCAGACTGAACCGTTCTCTCCCAGCCTAGGTCAGTCCAAACCCTTGGTAGAGTGCCTTCAGCCAGTCACTGCTTCAACCCCAGTCAAGGTCTGCAAAACGGTCGTTGCTATTGCTTGTCCATGCAAGATCCTCAGGTCCAGAGCTGCACATTTGTTTTCTCCTTGCTCAGCAGGTATAGTTAATATCCAGGCTGAACCAGCTTGCTTACCTGTAAAGGTAGGCTTCCAAAGTTGTGACTCTTGCGATGAGGGAGGCTGGGGGCAACCACAGATGACACTGTATCCCCTTGTTTTCCAATAACCATGTTCTGGAGAAGTGTCTCATCCCCAGAGACATTCCTGTAGAGAGTGGAACAGATGCAAAAAACAGAAATAGAGGGTCTGGGGTCTGGGATGGATGTTTATTCCCCAGATGATTAATGAGATGAAATTTAACCAGTCTAAATGCTGGGTTCTGCACCTAGGACAGAGTAACACCAAGCACAAATATAAATTGAGAGAGGAGTGGCTGGAGAGCAGCTCTGCAGAAAGGGATCTGGGGGTGCTGGTCACCGGCAGGCTCAGTTGAAGTCAGCAGCGTGCCCTGGCAGCCAAGGGGGCAAACCCCATCCTGGGGTGCATCAAACACACAGCATCACCAGTGGTGATTATGGCGCTGTATTCAGTGTTGGTGTGGCCTCAAAGAATGGCAAGGGTTGGAAGGGACCTCCGGACATCATCTAGTCCAACCCCCCTGCAAAAGTACCTTGAGTACTGTGTGCAGTCCTGGGTCCCACAATTTAAGAAGAATGTGAATGCCCTTGATTGCATCCAGGGGAGGGCAACAAAGCTGGTGAAGGAGCTGGAAGGCCTGTCCTGTGAGGAGAGGATAAAGACTTTGGGCTTGTCTAGTTTGGAGAAAAGGAGGCTAAGTGGAGACCTCATTGCTCGCTACAGCTTCTTGAGGAGGGAAGCAGAGAGGTAGGTGGTGAGCTCTTCTCCCTGGGACCCAGTGATAGGACGTGTGGGAATGGTTCAAAGCTGCACCTGGGGAGGTGTAGACTGGACATTAGGAGGCATTTCTTTACCAAGAGGGTGGTCAAACACTGGACAGGCTTCCTAGAGAGGGTGTTGATGCCCCATGCCTGGCAGTGTTTAAGAGACATTTGGACAATGCCCTTAACAACATGTGTTAACTTTTGTTCAGCCCTGAAGTGGTCAGGATGTTGGGCTAGATGATCGTTGTAGGTCCCCTCCAACTGAAAATATCCTATTCTATTCTGTTCTGTTCTGTTCTGTTCTGTTCTGTTCTGTTCTGTTCTATTCTATCTAAACAGCTGGCTATTTCCCTGCACGTATTTCGCCATGCTTTCTATAAGGAATCCCAAAACTCAAAGGGTGAAGCAGAAATACACAGGAAGCAAATCTACAACACTGTGTGGATACTTCAAGGTAAATTCCCTGCCATCACCACCCTGGTGATTCATCATGAAATGAAAAACAGTGGACACCTTTGCATCACAGAAATTACATTGAAACATTTGCTTCCATGCTTCTGGCTTTGGGATTAAGATGCTGACGTAAACAAGCCCAAAGTCCTCAGGCTAAAGTAGAACATACAGCTACTTTGTCCTTATTCAATGGTGTGATAAGAAGCAGACACCATCCTGAAGACAACCAAGGACATAAGAGGCAAAGTGACTATGCGAGCACTCTCTGAAGACGGTTGGTGAAGGGGGGTTGCGATGGTCTACCTCACGTAATGGGGCTGTCTGTCCAAGAAGAACCTGAGGGGAGAAGGGTCTCATCTACTTCATCAATATCTTTAATAGGCAAATACAGAATTCAGGAATAACACTGATGCCCCCAAACAGACCTTACATATCACAACCAAGTGAACGTTTCACTTATGTCATTATTATTATCCTCGTCACATCTCTTCAACAATATCCAGCCAGAGCTGACTTTAGACTTGCCAGTGGTTTCAGCAGAAATGAAGTGTGAATTACTCTTACCTTGCTCACACGTAGAATAATTTTTAAAACTACTGAGCTCTCCTCCAGCCCAGCAGAGATGCTGCCTGGTCACTTAATCATCCACTTCTACCACTCCACATACCCCAGACCCTTTGAGTTACCTAAACACAGATTGTTTCATCTGCGCCCAGAGCTGAGCACTAGTCCTGTCTGTGAACTCTTATTTCTAGATATGGAGGCTATTTACACAACCAGAACCCCAAATGGTGCATCTACCCAACATCCTTGTATAACAAGACAGTACCATTAGGCTCACTGGGTAGATGGGTATTGAAGGCTTAGGAGACTAATGCTTTGCCTGCAAGGCTACTGCTGGGAAGGCCACAGAGCCCCTCTGCTCAAGTGTCTGTTCAAGAATGCTTCTTCTATTTAGACCAAACCAGCCTTTGCTTCTGTGTCTTCATGGCAATTTGCGAGTCACATGCACATGTAGTGTTGCTCTGGCCTTGAGCAGCTCCTAGACCAAAACTAGACTTGGTACGTTATATGGAGAAATGAAGGACCTGTCTTGTTCAGCTTTTCTGTGATCTAGAGCCAGTTTGTGCTGACTGGGCCACCCATCGCTCCACTGAGCGCAAAAGAAGCAGTGACCACATCCTCTGACAGCACAAAGCAATGCAACTCTAAGAGTAAGTTGTCCCCATCCCTAGAGGTATTTAAAAGCTGGGCAGATGAGGTGCTTAGGGACAGGGTTTAGTGGTGGAATGGCAGTGTAAGGGGAATGGTTGGACTTGATGATCTTAAAGGTCTTTTCTAACCAAAACGATTCTATGAAAGGCAAGAGACATTCCTGGGTTACTGAAGTTACTTCTGTGCTGTACCAAACACATCGTCTTGACGACACATTGATCAATAGATCATACTCTGATCAAACTCCACCTTAAAAATTTAGCTGTTTGTTCTTTTCCCCATCTGTTAGTTGAAAACTAATTCATTGCATGGGTGCACATTTCTAATTTCCAGCCTTGATTTGTTTCATGGCTAGATCCCACCCATGTCTCCAGTGCCACTATCTTTCTTATCTCAGGCAGGTCTTCCCTCCCAAGTTGCCTGCTGTTGAGTGTGTTCACATTTGGGAATCTTTTCTCCTTCTCCTAAGAAATCCCAGCTCTTTTAGCCTGATATATTGTCCATTCTCATCTTCACATTAGCCTATGTATGAGACTCCCTTGTGCACAGGTGGTGAGCAACGCACCCAGTGTTCCAAGTGTGGTCTTGTTGGTGCCTTGCATAATGATGACCTTAGCCCTTCACTGTCCTCACTGACACAGCCCCCAACCACGACAGCTTTCTTCACCCTTCGTCAGATGTCTGACATATATTCAGCCTGTGATCAACCGATTCTTTCATGTCTTTCATCTCTCCAGTCATTTACAGGTGACCTCTTAGTTTACCATATAACTTAACTTATTACAGTAGATGATCTTATTAGTATATGACTTACATCTGAGCCACCTGGTTGTTTATGATATCCTGAGCCTTCTTGGCACTGTTGATGGTTCCCAAATGTGTATCATCAGTAAATTTCATTAACGTCACCCTATCAAGCATCTTTCAAGGTCTTTACAGAACTTATTAAACAAGAATACTCCAAGAGCAGTTCCTGAGGAACTGCACCACTGACCTCCCCCCGGGCTCCTATCACCCTCTCAACTCTTTAAAAAACTTTCAACACATCCACTTCCAATCCTTTAAAAAGTTCTCACCCATCTTATATTGACTTAATTTCCATCTGTGCCATCTTAATAAATATTCCCATATTACATTGGTTTATTACTTTGCTGAACTCTTGAAAATCAGACTTTATTAATGTGAAATCAAGGAAGATCATAATCTTGGTTTTTAAGCCTTTTCATGTTTTTCATTACTCTCTCCTTCAAAAATTGTTCTTAATCCTGGCATGCTATCAAGGTCAGACAAATTACTTGTAACCCTCCCCTCTTTAATTTAGGTTGTAAATTGTGACCACGTGATGCTGACTTGAACTTGATCAATTTATGAACAATATTTGGGAGTGGACCTGGACCTGTTGTTCTGTATGCCAGTTCTCTAAGAGTGTTGGGTTGGAAAATATCCCATCCTACTTTGTCCCAGCTTGAATAATTAAACTTTTTATTCCACCTCAGATGTCTTTCCTGAGATATAAAGTCATTTTGACTATTGCAGATTTTTACTTTATATATTTCTTAACCTCTGTGGTGTAATTTTGTCTGCTGTTTGGTTTATGCTTCCATTTCTTTTAGGCTTCCCTCTCATTCCTAGTATAATCTTTGAAACAATTAACCACCCATTTCAGGCCACAGTTATTCTTTTGTAGATGTTTTTTCTCCACTTTTCCTCTTTGTTAGGGAAACAAATTCCAGACAGGTTTCCAAATCTTTTGTTTCAGGGAACCACAAGCTTCATGCCTTGCATCCACATCCTTGAACTTCCCCTTTCTCTAGCCACCACATATCAACATTTATCTTTGGTATCTGCTTGTCTTAACCTGAATCAATCCAAAATTCATCTGGATCAGTGGAGAATATTGCCCAAAGAGTGTTGGACTCCTGAGCCCAGCCATCAGAATATGCCATCTCAAAAAACATCTCTGTAAGGAGGGGAGATATGGGAGAGGAAGGGAAGAGACAATTGGTCTGCATTGTAGGTGGCTAAATGGAGCTGAAGCCAGATTATATGAAAATGAATCTGAACCACTAAACTCTGGGCAGGCAGCTGAACTCTGGAAACATGTAGGAAACCCAGAAGAAACACACCTAAGAAAGGCAAATGGAGAAAGCGTTGGTTGTGGTCATTTCAGGTGGACACATGGATGAATAAGGAGCCTCATCCTACTGGGAAGGATTGGCACAGTTCTGTATGGGGATGGCATTTCTTTCTCCAATTTGAGCAAGAACATCCTCTCATTTGAGACACTGACTCAAAAGCAGGGATGGTAAAAAAAGTGATTCATGACAAAGACCCATTTGGGAAACATCATCCTCTTCGAATGTCATTTGCAGGCATGTACCAAAGAAACATGAGGGGAGGGTGGAGAATATTAATTACTGAGAAGACTGAACACCACGCATCACAGCCAATCTCATTCTACATCTCCAGGAGAATCCCTGGCCTTATGGCCAAGTGGTTAGATTTTTAATGGTTGATCCTTTATTATTAAAGTCATAACAGATTTATTATGCTGCCAAGCTTACCACATGCCAGGCTATGAACTGTGAGTAGCCCATGAGTACATTTTAATTGCTTTCTGTTCTCCTTGTCAAAGAAGTCTTGTTGATGCCCCATCCAACTTATTCTATAACCACATTCAGTCACCATTATTCATGCAGTAGTAGCTTCAAAATGGCCAGTGGTGGGTTGACCTTGACTGGATGCCAGGTGCCACCGAGCCGCTCTATCACTCCCCTCCTCACCCAGATGGATGAGGAGAAAATGAAATGGAAAAAGCCCCTCATGGGTCAAGATAAAGGCAGTTTAATAACAGCAAAAGCAAAGGCCGTGCACAGAAGCAAAAGGAAAACAAAGCTTTTATTCTCTACTTCCCATCAACAGGCAATGTACAGCCACTTCCCAGGAAGCAGGGGTTCAATACATGTAGCGGTTGCTCCAGAAGACAAATGTAAATAACAAATGCCCCCTCCCCTGCCCCAGCTTCCTCCTGCTGTCTCTTAGCTTTTATTGCTGAGCAGGTATCATATAGCATGGAATATCCCTTTGGCCAGTTTGGGTCAGCTGTCTTGTCTGTGTCCCCTCCCAAGATCTTGCCCACCCCCTGCCTACTGGTGAGGGTTGGAAAAGTTGGAGAGAGCCTTGATGCTGTGTGAGCACTGCTCAGCAGTAGCCAAAACACTGTTGTTGTATCAACACCTTTCTAGCTACCAATGCAAAGCACAGCACTATGAGGGCTGCTATAGGGAAGATTAACTCCAACTCGGTCCGACCTAATGCATGCTCCTGTGTTTTTGTCTTTAGCAACTCTTTTTTCTTCCAAAGTAGCCATGGAAGTAGCCTCATCAGAAAAATATCCAAGAGATATCCAACAGGATTATAGGGAATCATGCATTCAGATCAACTGAGCAACATACTGACATTAGACGAAAGGAAGGCCTATACTGGGATGTATTGGGTCAAGCTGCATGGTGCTGTGGTATGTAGAAAGGGGGTGATAACACACCAATGTTTTGGCTACTGCTGAGCAGTGCTCAAACAGCATCAGGGCTGTGTCTCCAACATTCCACCCTGCTCCAGTGAGTTGGAAGGGGGCAAGATATTGGGAGGGGACGTAGCCAAGACACCTGACCCAAACCAACCGAAGGGATATTCCATACCATATGACATCAGCTCAGATATAAAAACTGAGGGAAAAGGAAGAGGAGAGGGGGCATTCATCTTTTATGATGTTTTGTCTTCCAGAGCAACAGCTATGCATACTGAAGCCCTACTTCCCAGGATTGAAGCCCTACTTCGCCTGCTAATGGGAAGTAGAGAATAAAATCTTGTTTTCCTTTTGCTACCACGCGTGGCCTTTGCTTTTTCATTAAACTGCCTTTATCTTGACCTACGAGTTTTTTCTTTTCCATCTCATTCTTTCCCTGCCTGTCCTGCTGAAGAGGGGAGCAATAGAACGGTTTGGTGGCACCTGGTGTCCAGCCAAGGTCAACCCACCACATGGGAACATAGCCAGGAAACCCCCAACATAATGTCACACGAAAGAAAATGTGTTTGTTAACAGGCAAATCTAGGGGTTAGGAAAGCAAAGAACTATTTCCACACCTGTGGCTTGAGCTTACACAGAAGCTTCCCCATCAGAGCCCAGAGCAAGCTTCTTCCGTCAGTTATTTACCTAGCACAGCTCCACCCTGACAGAAATGCTGAGAATGTAGATAGAAAGAGGTCAGTGGAATTTTTCATCATGAGCTGCTATTACCACTTTACCTGTAAAATAATTTCATAGTCCCACAAACTAGTCTTCATCTATGAGCCACGTCCTCAGGTGCTGATCTGTTCTCAAAAACTGAAGATCCTTTGAGCAGCAAATATACATATATATGTACATGCATATGTAAGATACTACAGCAGCCGCCAAGAAAACCTACCGTCCAACAGAAGCGTCTGGAGCCGTTGCAGTGTCCTGCCAACATCCTGTGTGTAATCTCAAAGACGTCTGGAATGAGATGCTCTTCTGAGACCTTCTTCTCCATGCCCTTTTGAAACCCATTCCTTGGGGACTCACACATGGATACGTTTTCCTCTTCCACTGGCTGCTCAGCCCCTTATCAGAGAGAGTTATGTTTTGTGGGGATGTGTATCTTCCAAGCCAACAAACACTGGAGTGGGGTGCACCTGACAAAACCTACACATTTACTATGGAGAGGTCTCCAGGTGACCTAGCCCTCACTTTTGAAAGATGCCTTTCAAAGATAGCAAAGGGAAACAGGTAATCCACAGTGCCACTCATTTTTTGATGAGGCTTTTGTCTAAAGCAGTTCTGATGAATTGTGCATGTGCCTGCTTGACTGCAAAAAGAGACCTATGGTGACTCACTGGGAGACATCTATGTTATAGAAGAAAGGTTGTACTTAAGTCAGATGACTCCCACTTGGGATTTTGTATCCTGCTTCAATCTGTTTGTGACTGTACAAATTTTCAAAGGTTATTGTCTTCCACATTTTCTGTTAATTGATCCCAATGATGGGGACTGGCTTCTTTGTTATGCTGTTTAATTGTGCTGGAGACCCACAGCAACATGCACCATAAACTATTCTTATTATTTAGCAAGGCTTAGTGTTTAGATTAGCTCATGGTAAGGTATCTAGGTCTCTATCTGGTGATATTGTGATATTGGTGATATTGTATCTGGTGACATTGCTGCCAAGATGGGACATGAAGCACTAGCATGAGGGACAGGCTTCCTCATACAACTATCAGTCCTGCCAGTCAAAGGCACTGCTGATGTTATTAGAACCATTTAGGTTGGAAAAGACCTTTAAGATCATCAAGCCCAACCGTTAACCTAACCCTGCCATCCCACCACTAAACGCTGTCCCCAAGCACCTCGTCTACCCATCTTTCAAATACCCCCAGGGATGGGGACTCAACCCCTTCCCTGGGCAGCCCCTTCCAGTGCTTGACAACCCTTTCACTGAAAAAAATTTTCCTGATGTCCAACCTAAACCTTCCCTGGCACAACTTGAGGCTGTTTCCCCTCATCCTATCGCCCCTTACAAGAGAGAAGAGACCGTTTTGAAGGGTTGCCAAAGTGATGTCAATCACTTCAATGCTCAGTCGCAGACTCAGTTACAGTCCCCGGTTTTGGCAAAGGTAAGCGATATCTTAAGTTAATGGGGAGAACTCAATTTCCTTTCTCCTGTCCTCTGCACAATCATAGCCTAGTTGATAAAGAGGGCAAATCTCTGTGCTAAGGGGAGGGACATACCGGAGCCTGCAATTGGCAGTCTTTGCATGTTGTCCACTCCTGCACTACTGCAGAGGGTTGTTCAGAGATTGACAGTGCCATCAGCTGATCAAAGTGTGGAACAAGACATCAGAGACTCCCAACCAACAGCAGCCCACATGAATATTCCCAGCACATTTCAGCCTTGGTTCTAAATCATCCAAATTTCAGATGGAAAATCACATGGTCACAAGATCCTCTCACATGCTAGAGAATGCATTTATGGGTCATAATGCAAAGGCTTTCACCCCTATCCCTAGAGATATTTAAAAGCCAGGCAGATGAGGTGCTTAGGGACATGGTTTAGTGGTGGGATGGCAGGGTTAGGTTAACGGTTGGGCTTGATGATCTTAAAGGTCTTTTCCAACCTAAATGCTTCTATGATTCTATGATTCTATATGGTTTGCAGCAGCTATCACCAGGACAGAAAGGGGAATCACAACATAACAATGAATGGTAGAGGCTTTCATTTGAAAACGCATCCAGGCTATGTCTACACTGGTCTTTAAAGGGCCCAGGATCCATCCTCTGATCCTGAAGAGGCTCATGCCCACATAGCTGAATTTTCTTATTCCCCAAGACTTAATGGCTTCATTGGAAACATCTTTGACCCATGCTATGCTTCAGAGTGTGCCTGGGCACTGCCTGGGACAGAATGAGTGAGTTCATGCCATAACAGGGCCAGGGAGCATGCAAACTGCTAGACTTCTTATGCACTCCTCAAGTGCATGGTAGGACCGCTTAAAGGTTAAAGGATCCCTAAAATGCCTAAATTGTAGATATCCATCCCTCTGGGATGCAGTCCATGTGTGGGACACTTTGCAGGCCCTCTTCAATTGCCTGGGAGACCTGCATTCCCAGGGCTGGCCAAGAAGAGCTGGTTAGGTGATGCCTGAAGGGGTTATCCTCAACCCTGCAGCTAGAAGAGAAGGCACCAAGTCCGTGTCCTTGGACTCCCCTTTTTTCTCTCAGAGCACTAAAGGGAGCTCACTTCTTTTTCTAAAAATACAATGCTGTGGAGGTTTTCCTCCCATCTGCAGAAGAGCACCTGCTTTTTAGCCGAGAGGTTAGTGTGCTTAAGCCAAAACTTAGGAAGTGTGTATACAATTTCCTTCTCTGCTTGCAGAGGTTCAATTTCCCATCTCACATCTTCAGACAGGCTGTGCAAACCACCAAAATGAAGACCAGACATGGGAGGAAAGGGGTAAGAGCTCTCTACAGATTTACTGAGGCAGTGCTGGGACTCTGGATTTCTCTTTCATACTCCCCTATGTGGAGACACCTGTGTTTTGTATGAAGCAGCCCCTGGAAGACCTAAAGAGCTCCTAGGGGAAGGGTGCTCACGGAGTCATGCTCACACTTTCACCCTTCTCCAGCCCAATGAAACCTGCATTCCTTTCTGCCCAGTGGCAGAGTTTCATAAGGAGGGTGGAGAGCAACTCCACCCAAACAAGCCTATAGTCTTGTTATTAGTACACACCCATGAGAGGCGGGCGTTTGATTAGCTGAACACATCATCAAGCATCACTGCAGCCATGGTCATGGACAGCATGGTTTCCCACTGCTGAGTCACAGACGAAGGTGGTAGAGCCCACAGACACAGTCATCCAAATCTTCCCCAGCAAAAATCTATCCTTCCTGAATCACAGGAGCTGAACTCAACTTGGCTCAATACACACATCAGTAATTTCTCTGTTTTCCTATACTCCAACCATCACCATGATATCTGGAAACCTGATGGTAGACTCTGTCCTGAGAAGCAGCTCCCAAGAAAGACATTGACAACAGGTAGGTTGATGCCATGGCTACAATGCCGTGGGCTACAGTGTCAAACACAGTTGTTTGATGCCCATCTCATGACAGAAGGATACGTTCCGCTTATACCTGGGACTGGAGTGGCTGTTGCTACAAGACAACACCTAGTTGACCATGAGCCAGCACTGTGCCCTTGTTGCCAACAACACCAATGGTATCCTGAGGTGCATTAAGAGGAACGTGGCCAGCAGGGCGAGGGAGGTTCTCCTCCTCCTCTATTCTGCCCTGGTGAGACCCCACCTGGGGCACTGTGTCCAGTTCTGGGATCCCCAATTCAAGAAGGATGAGGAACTCCTAGAGAGCGTCCAGAGGAGGGCAACAAAGATGATGAGGGAACTGAAGCATCTCTCCTATGAGGAAAGGCTGAGAGAGCTGGGCTTGTTTAGCCTGGAGAAGAGAAGATTGAGAGGGGATCTGATAAACACATACAAATATCTGAAGGGTGGATGTCATGAGGACGGAGCCAGACTCTTCTCAGTGGTGCCCAGGGACAGGACAAGGGGCAATGGGTACAAACTGAAGCAGAAGAGGTTCCAGTTGAATGTGAGGAAGAACTTTGTTACTTTAAGGATGACAGAGCACTGGAACAGAGTCCAGGGGGTTTGTGGAATTTCCTTGTCTGGAGATACTCAAACCCCGTCTGGACAAAGTGCACTGTGCACCCTGGTCTGGGTGAGCCTGCTTGAGCAGAGGAGTTGGACTGAATGATCTCTGGAGGTCCCTTCCAACACTTGCCATTCTATATAAATTTTGTTTAAATAGTTCTGGGTTGGGCAATGTAGGATATAAGGTGCTAAATCAGAGGCAGTTTGGAGAAGGACCACTGGAAGGATTAAAGCTCTGGAGGACAGACCTTCCAAGGAAGGAGTCAAAGAGCCCATCGAGAGGGTATCCTAGAGAAACTGCATCCCTGTGGAGGAGAAAAAAATTGCAACAGTGAGCAATTAAGTTTAGTAGAGGGGTGTAATGAGAGCCACTGGCTGTAGAAGCTGCATAAATCAAGAGTAGAAACATTTTACACAGGGGTTATTTTACGCATGGCTGTTAACTGACACTGGAACAGCTTTTCAAAGCTTGGCGTAGACTCTCTGTCACAGGACATCTGTACAAAATTTGCTGCCTTTTTCATTGAAACAAAAAATAACTAGCGGACATTAGATCAGACAGTGATAAAGCACATCGCCTTCGTGCCCGTGAATGCTGAATTTACGTCATCTGCCTTTCCTTGCATATGTGACAAGCAGAGAGAGATTATATCTACCTAGATTACCCTATAAATAAGGACAGTCTCACAGGGGCAGGCTGGTAGTGGGTTTGAATTGATACCACTGAAAATTCAGAAAGGCTTTTGCCACACAAACCTTTTTCCCTATCCACCACGCCTCATTTATATTCTCAGATCTTCAGACCTGAAATGACATTTCAGCTGGAGTCCCTTATGGCTACTGTCACTCAGTGTTCAAAACTTTGCTCGGGGTTTATTCCACCACTGAAAAAGACAGATGGGAATTTAGGCCCTCCTGAGTCCTACAAGCTAAGGCTGTCCTAACTGCTATATCAAACCACTTCTTTTACATATTTATCAAGCTCCATCTTAAAGCAGGTGGGATTTCTTTTTAGCTTGTAGAAGGTGCTCAATTTTACCTAGTGTTTAAGACCCTAACTCTGATTGCCAGTCCAATTTAACTCATGCTAGTCTTAACTCAGCTCTAGTCTAGTGTGGCATTCTAGCTTAAGGAGTTTGCCTTTCTGTGGCTCTCTTTTCAATGCTTTCAATGTATTTCCGGGGGAAAAAAAAATTGTATCTCACTCAACCTCTGTTCTGCTAAACTAAAAGCGCCCAGTGTTTTCCAGTGTCATCTTTTGGGGTGGATCCTGTTCTCCCAGTCTTCCCATTAGTTTCCATCTGCATTTTTTTTTTTCCACCAGGACCCCATTTTTTCCTCACAGGTGGCAATGAAATTCCAGGTGGGAAGCCACCAGGACTTCACGCCAGGGTGCTAGCACTTCCGTAATCACCCTGCTAACAGCCTCCCTTACACCCCAGCACATAACTTGACATCACCTGTGTTTGTTTGTATTTGGTTTTGCTTTTCTTTTCAGCTCCATTTCATCGGAAGGCTCCTAGCTATCTTTAGATCACCTAATACCTGTAGGTCTTCCTTTTCCTCCACCATTTTACTGGCATGCTCCCAGCTTCTCTCTCCCCAAAGTCTGGCATTACTGCACACTCACCCAGTCTGCAGGAGCTTTAACAGTCCCAGCTCTGGTGGTTTCCCAATTCTCTGCCTTCCGGCCAGTTCTCAAACATTTTCAAGCTACTAGACAGAGTTAAGTGGCTCTGCACTGGCCAGAGGCAAACTATCCTGCTGTGTTGATGCATCCCATGTCCAGACACCGCAGTGATGGACAGCCCCCACCAAGACTCATTTAACTTCCTATTTATATCACTATTCCTTCAACCACCCTGATTTATTCCAAGGCTTTCTCAGTATGCAATGCCTTTCAAGCACGGGCAGACCACTACAACATGCTTGTGTGGACATCTCCAGTTCTGCAAGCTGCACGCAATCCGCCAAGCAGCCTTTTAGTGTCGTGAACGCTGGGATGCCAACCCTGCTGCGCTTACTGATTGAAGCATAACCACCTTGAATGCTTAAACGCTGGATCTTTTCCAGTTTTGTGGTTGTTAATTAAGATATTGCTCAAATGTGCTTTGAACTGCCCAGTTACAAGACAGGATCTGGATGCAACCAGGTCTGGTGGCTTTTACAGAGCAGAGCCTTTCTTATATACCCAGGGAGGTATGTTTAAGTTGTTTTTCTTTGTGTACCTGGTCTCTGACAGGACAGCAAGATAAAATAAAGATAAATGATGGCTTTCACTCTCACAACCAAGTGAGCGTTAGGGTGCACGTCTTTCCCTCCCTTTCCCATGGCAGGGTACTGAAACTGGCTGCCCCAGCTCAGTAAGTTTTGTGTCATCCGTGACTGTGGAAATTTTCATTAGTGATGCTTCTTGAGTTACTGCGAGAGGGAGCAGCTCTATCCCTAAAAGCCCTGTTCTCAAACTGGGAAAGAGGAGAGGTTGCTGGGAATGGTAGCAACGCCCACGTTCATCACCGCAACGCACCTGTGATGAGCAAATCCCCAGTTATTAAATCAGCTCGTGGCCTTGTCTCCATCCCTGAAGTCTCTGAATACTTCACAGTGATTCACAAACTTTTCTCCCTGTGGCTTATTTAGCTGTTTTGCAGGAAATTGCATAATGCTGGGGTTTTCCACCCTGGATCACAACAAACCCAACATAAAGTCAATCAGCTTTTCCCACAAAATATAAAATGCCATTGGCTCAGTCAAAGGGAGAAGCAACGCATTTCTCCCTACTTGGAAGCTTTTTAAGCTGTTTCTATAAATATTGTGTCAGATACAAAAAAAAATTATGTTTGAAAGGGTTGCCTTGAAATGCATAAAAGGAAAACTTTGCATATGGGGTATGCATAAAGAGAAAGTTTCTATCAGGAAGGTACTGCAGTGGGAAAATGGATCCATTTTTCCATGTTGGGTTTGTTTCCCAGCTTTAGAATAAATTTTGGTAAATAGTTGATACCTTTGCAAAAGAAGCACCTGCTCTGTCAACATGACCCAGGACCTGAAACAAAATGACACATCCAAATCCTAGGCTTGGAAGCACCATCTCCCACACTCACCTCCACTGACCTTTCAGTGGCTCCCATGCCCAGCAGCTCAGCAGCAGGGCTCAGTTAATAACTAAGCCTCTGGGAGCCAGAAACCAGGTTTGCTTGTATGTTGGATTTGGGAAAATAGACATGCTTTGGCCAAACCCAGCCACACCAGGTTCCCACCTGCCAGCCTAGAGAGCAGTAGGCATGAAAACATGGCATAGGCTTTGGTGAGGCTGAGCCAAGGCACGTGGCCTGCTGCTGCTTGCATCTTGACTGTTGTTGCCCAATGCGACACGCATGACACAACCCAGGTCTCGGCTCGCAGAGCCAGACTTGAAGGAACAAACATACCTTGTCACATTCCCCATCCAAGCACCTGCATGGGGCCACCCCTTGCAGTGCAAACTGTGTTTTTCCTTTTCCAGGGGACCAGCCCCCAGGACATAAATCTGAAGAAGAGATGATGTACGGCAGGAATCTGTACATTGTGGTGACATCATCTCTTTGGGGAACTTGCTCCTCTACAAATCCCAATCCAGACTGGAGCTGACCTCTCCCCGGATCACCCCAAAGGAATCCGCCCACAGGATCCACAGGAGGTGGAGAGTGGGAAAAGATATAAAGCTCCCTGGGAGCAGCTCTCCTTTACTGTCCCTGCTGCACGGATTTGCTCTCAGCATGAAGACACTCCTGTTTGGGTTCCTGCTTGGCCTGGCATATGTGGAGTTGGGTAAGACCGCTGCATTCCCGACACTGCAGGAACCCCGTGGGAAATGCCTGGGAGGGGAGGGGAAAGGCATCAGTGCAGAAAAACCTTGTAAGCCCCAGGTAGGGAAATAATGCCTTTAAGATAACTTTTAAGAAGGTCAATGGAGAGGGTGAAGGGGAAAAGGGGTATACATTCCTGGTGCGGAGAGCCGTGATGCCTGACGGAGAGCGGTGCATATTATTTGGACCCACAGGTGGTCGCCTGTCACCCGTTCCTTCTCACACTCCACCCTGGGATGGAGGGGACTAACAAGCTGCTTTATAAGACTGAGGTGTAAATGACAGCCACATGGCACAGGGCAATACTAGCATGGGCAAGAACTTGAACCAACAGCCTCTACTTAAGCTTCCAACCTGTCCCCTTAGGGATGGGATGAGGTATGTTCATCCTGAGCTCCTGTAATCCCTAAAACCTCCCAGCTGGCTGTTGGAAGCTCTGAAAACCAGAGGGTGGGGTTCAGTATAGGTATGGGCAAGGGCTTAAGAAATAACTCCAAGGCTTTTGGAAAGGTCCATTAAACCACCAGCTCCAGTGTTTTCACTAATCTCTAGAGATTAGGATATAGGTGGAAATAAGAAATTCTCCTGGATCTCTTTAGGTTTGGTCTCTGATGGGTCTGGGTCTTGGACAAGCTGGCAGCAGGGTCTGGTCATCACTGTGTTCTTACTCCATCTATTTGTGACCCACTGCAAATACATCCTTGGCCTGGAACAGAGTCATCCTTGGGGTGACACCAACCCAGTGGGTTTTAACCTACAGCCCAGAGATCATCAAGTTGATTTGATGAGATTCAGAAAGATCTCAGAGAAGAGACAGCTTGGGCAGGGGTTGAACATCTCCATCTGGAGGCATGTCTGTATGGAGATCATTCAGAGGGTTGAAAGAAGGCTGAAAAGCATACACCTTGCAATTCTTTATGGACAGAAGTGTGTTGGGTCTCTTCTTCAGGCTGCATGGGCTTTTTTAATCCCCCTACCTCCATTCCTCCTTCCACCTGTCTACAAAGCAAACCCAACTGCTGGCTGAAGGATGTGCTCTGGGTCAAACCCACCCCAGGGCTGAACAAGGACAGGTGCAGTTATTTCTATATAACTACTACAGTTTTTTACATTTCAATACCTGCTGGGATTTTTCCTTTCTTTCTTTCAAGATATTTCACAGGTGGTGTATTATGTGCTTCTTTTCCTTCTTTGGGGTCTAGTCCTGTTCTGGATTTAATGGGATTGCTGAGGAACCTGAGAACAGGTTTCCACCCACAGGTCTCAAAGTGTTTTACGGAAACAGAAAGGCATCACCACCTTTTGCTTTATAGTTGAGATGGAGGAAGAAATGGCTTTTCTGGGAAGATCCAGTGGGATGCAGCTGGTCTAGGCACAGCTCTTGCAGCTCAGGAATATATCTGTGTCTTAAAATATACCACTCATTTTCGAGACATTTGAAATCAAGGGGTAGAAGGTGCTGTCAGACAATGATGAACGGTGCTTTATTGCTCTCAGATCAGGACACATTTCCTCTCTTTTACTCTGGTCCTTATAGTTTTGGGCTTTCCTCTTCCACTGCAACCTTCCAACAAAACCAGTATCCTCTGAATGCCTCACCCATAGCCAGTGAAAGGTAAGGGGCTGGTGGTTTTCTTCCTTAAACTTGCTCTTAAGTGGAAGTAACCCCCACCCAGAGCCCATGGCACTGCCCTGTTCACTCATGAAAATGATGACATTTAGAAAGCAGCTCAACCCAAAGGATGCAGATCAGTTTCTCAGATGCTTTAAACTAGCGCTGCTCCATCCATACATGAACCAGTCCCACACTCTCACAAACATCCCTATGCTTGCAAGGTTGACAACATTGTGTTTTCTCTCTCAGTGTGTGGTAGATGTTAAAATATAAAACAACTTCTCATGGGTCATTTGGAAGGGATCTGCTGGGGTCCTCAGCTCAGGTAAACAGGGATGGCTCTACCACACCTGTTTACAAAAGATATGGCCACAAGAAAACCACAACTGCTCACATTAAAAAGCCCTTCCTACCCCTGCAAAGAGGACAAAGAAAGCTTTTGCACTGTGTAGGCTCTATTGCACAGCTGAATTTTCCAAAGGAGGTGCTAAGAGAAGTAGATGCCCTGAAAATTCTTTCTAGACTCAGATGGTCAAACAACCGCCTTCAGAAATGTTTATCCTTATCACAAAGTCCCACAGATTTCTCTCTAACAGCAGATGCTGCAGAACTAGAACAAGAAAACACCGTCATGTTGCAATTTGTACCAATAGATGGCAGTGGACACATTTGGGTGGTTCTTCAGCTGCCGTGTTGGTGGAAGGCAGGCAGGGTAGAAAATATCAGACTAGGCTGGTTTCGGTCATCAGGCCACAGCAGCATGACTCCGAAAAATATGCACACTTGGTATCTGCTGGCTGCGGACAGACAGATCTTGTACCAAGACTTTTGAGCAACTGCTGTGATCAATGCTTGCATATGCAAAGGTATCGCTGCGTTGGCAGGCAGCTAGCAAGAGCTTTGTAGCATCGTCTCTTTTAAAAAGCAGCAGTAGCCCCTGATGGAAGTATTTTTTAGGCCACATTCAGCCCTTAGGATGTCTGGTACAGCTCTGACATTTAAATTCTGCTCTCAGTTACTAAGGCCTGCAGAAATCCCTCTAAACAAGCGCGAAGGAGCTGTCACTGTGGGTGGAGGGACGGGGGAAGTGCCAGTCTTTCCGTGCTGGGGAATGCTGCTTTCGACAGAAGGAGCTATTTTCTCTCTGTTACAACATCTTTTACAGAGGATGCAAAGATCCTATCAATGCTGCTCAAGCATTAGGTCCCTCTAGATCCCTGCTTTTTTTGGGCTGCTGACCCCCCAAGGCAGTGATCATGCTCAACTCCCACAACACCATCCTTGTCCTTTGGTGCTGGGGTTTTTCCTCCCTGACATATCAAAGCTTTGCCACTGCCTCCAGCTGTTCTTAGTTTCTGAGGACACTGTGTGTTGGTCAAGGGGACATGAAGCAGTGACCATCACATAGTCCCCACCACAGAGCAGAGAAGCTGCAGACTTGCTGTCTTCACTGCTGCGACCACCTCAGACCCATTCTGTTCCCTTCTGCAGCCCAGTCCTTACGATGTTACACGTGCAAGGAGCCAACAGACATCTCTGAGTGCAAAACAGCCACGCTGTGCCCCCCAAAAGCCACCGTGTGCACAACAACGCTGCATTCCGTAGACTCAGGTAAGTTTGTGAGTAAGCTTGCTGTGAGTGCTCATGAGGAGAGATGCATCCTTCCTGGGCCGAATTACCTCATGAGCTTACAACCATAGAATCATAGGATGGTTTGGGTTGGAAGGGACCTTTCAAGGCCATCTCGTGTAACCCCCTTGTAATGAGCAGGGACATCTTCAATCAGATCAGGGTGCTCAAAGGCCCATCCAACCTGACCTTGAATCTTTCCAGGGACGGACAAGGCATCTACCATCTCTCTGGGAAACCTGGGCCAGTGTTTCACCACCCTCATTGTAAAGAATTTCTTCCTTAGACCTAACCTGAATATCCCCTCTTTTAGTTTAAAACCATCACCCCTTGTCCTATTGCCACAGGCCCTGCTAAAAAGTTTGTCCCCATCTTTCTTATAAGCCCCCTTTAAGTACTGAAAGGCTGCAGTAAGATTTCCCTGGAGCCTTCTCTCCTCCAGGCTGAACAAGCCCAACTCTCTCAGCCTGTCCTCAGAGGGAAGGTGCTCCAGCCCCCTAATCATCTTTGTGGCCCTCTTCTGGACCCGCTCCAACAGGTCCATGTCTTTCCTGTGCTGAGGACTCCTGAGTGGAGTAGAGGAGCAGAATTGCCTCCCTCAACCTGCTGGCCACGCTTCCCTCTCCCCCTTCCCAGTCCCAGCTTGGATTATCCTTTAACTTCCTTTTAAGAATCCAGGCGGAGTTACCCAGCTTTGGAGTGGGAAGGAGAGAAATCCATCAGATTCAGAGCCTCATAGTGAAGCACGCAGGACTCATCCTGCTTAGTCTGGTTTGCCTTTCTTAACTCTATGCCCTTACAGACCCTGAACCTATAGATGTGGGCAAACATACCGCAGAAACCCAGGGGCTCTTGCCCTGTTTGTAGACACTTTCACCTAGCACCAACTGTCCCAGCAATGACCATGCCAGCATTACACCAGTGTTCCTTGGCACTGCCACCTTCTATGCAGAGCCATTGCAGGAGCAAACTCACCTGAACAAAATACACAGGGATTTGTGTCCCTTGTCCATGCTAGAATAAATTTAGAAGGAACAGGAAGGAGAGAGGGTGGCAGCAGGGAGAACCAGTGGACCTGTTCCTACAAAGAGCAGTCTGGCTTACAGGATCCCATGGATTAGAGATGCACAACCCCTTATTTGCCTTCATTTACCTATGAACACTTTACTTTTAATTCCCCTCCATTGCACAACGTCAGTGTTTCTCGATACCAGCTGTCTGCACCTTCCTTTACCATTTCTTTCTCTCTCTTCTTCTTCTCCCCCTCTCTAATCTGCCTGTTTCAGGTTACCCCTTTTTCGGCAACATCACTGTGACCAGAAACTGTGAGGAGGAATGTGTCTCCAGTAGTGGGATAGGGGCGTCCAGACCCAAGTCATGCTGCTACACTGACCTCTGCACTGATGACTCCAAGAGCAGCAGTGGGGTGATAAGCAGCTCTGCAGTGCTGGGTCTGATGGCCATGGTTGTCGGCAAGCTCCTCCAGTGAGTTCTGTAATGACGCCAAGTGTTCATGCTCCAGCCAAAACATCTCTACTCCTCTTTCTGCCAAGCTGCCTTGTGAACTCTTAGATGCCTTGGGAATAACCTTCTTCACTGATGTGTGGCTTCACCCATCTCTAATGCTGTGACTTCAAGTGGATTCAAGCCCAGAGTTTGGACACCTGGACCTAAAACCCTCGAATTTCCAGTTTCCAGCTGCTAAGCAGATGTTCCTCACCTTCAGCTGTTTCTGGCCCCCTACAAATTTCCTCTGGGGGGAACAGCAGTGGATGAAGCACAGCAGTAGGAGGGCTTGTGCAGTGCCATCAAGGTTGGTGCTCTGGGGTCACCCTCAGCAAAAGCAGGGGCTGTATGCACACTGGACATGGACACTGCTTTTTTTCCCAGGTCTCCTCAAGCTCCCATGCAACCTGTGTCTGTGGGCCTCTATTATATTCCTGTGCACCACCCCCAAAAAAATTCCTGCAACCTTCCATCAGGAGCTTGGTTTATTTGCTTTCCATTTTTGGTGCCATCTCCTGAGTCAGAGCAGAAGATGGGTGTTGGTCCCCTCTCACTACCTGCTCGACAGAGTGTTGTTTGCAGTTGCAGAGACCTGACACTTAATTCTGTCTAGAATAAACTATGGAATGAGCTCAGAAGGGCTCAGCCTTTATGTGTTGGGATGGGATGTATTTCTGGAAAGCTCAAAACACTCCCTGGACTAACAGGCCAGGGAAGGTTAGACCTGCAAAAGCAAATTTGGGAGTTCGGCTAGCCAAACCCTTCAGCAGCCCTTTGCCTGAGCTCGAGCTGTAATCAGAGCTCCTGGATTTCCCTTTTCAGATGTTTTACAGACCATTTCAAGCAACTTCTTCTGTTACACTGCCCTCCCCCCCCATCCCTTCACAGCAGGGATTGCAGGAAAGGAAAAGTAATGATTATCCCAGACCCTCAACTCTGGGAAAAGCCAATGGCTTCACTCACGCTGGTTGACAGCACTACTGGATCCCAGCTGGGGATTTGCTCCGTTCTCCCCTGGAGCATCTGTAAAATTGATTTTGATGCCCTGACTGCTGTAAAACCAGACAGAGTGGAAGCAGATACAAATGACCCAGGTGTGCCCAGATAGCAGCCCTCTCTGGTGGGCCATTTGCTCTGTTCCCATTGCCAGGGCTCATCCAGGGGACAACCTGTAAGAGCAAGGGCAGAGTGGAACATGGATGCATCTCATACATTCATGCCATCCCTGCAACCCCCTCTGTGGCAAAGTCCATTTTCACTCTGTTTCCATGAGACACCAGCCAGGAAACTAAAGGAATAAGCAGGGGGACTCATTTTCTTCATTGCACAGAGGTAATTGTTTCTCAAGGTCTGTCTCAGTAGCATTCACAAGAAAACTTTGACACGGCATTGCATTCCTTGGCAGAGGGCCCCATGCAAGCAGAGGGCCCCATGCAAGCCTGAGGCTCAGGAGGTTGATAAGCCCCTTTTTTTCTGGAGGTGAAATGCTCTTTTCTTCACTAAAACAGCCACAGCTTCCCTGAGACACCCTTTCAGCGCTGGAGGGCTACAGGGAGAAAAAAATGTCATTGAGAGGATAACGTTTGGGAGCTGCTCAAGCACTGATATTACACCCACCCTCGCAGACACCGAGCACCAGCTTTGGCTTCCAACTCAACCTGTTCTCTGTTTCCCTGCTCCAAAACCAGTCTGATGTGCCAGGCCAGAAGCAAACTGCCATCGCTACCATCCTTAGGTCAGATCACCTTTTCCAACCCGGGTTCAAGCCCTGGCGTAAGTCACTGTCCCCAGTGACCTTTCCACGCTGTCTGCAGGCTCCTGTGCTGTCCTAACATGGGCTGAACTCTCCTCCATCTATTGCACATGCAGATGGGGCAAGGTGGGGATACAGAGGGACTGGGAGGGTGAGGGTTCCCTTCTGGGTGAGAGCTTATCAAATAAAGTTGGATCCTCCAGTTTTCAGCCTGTGGCATTTTTCTTGTGCGCTCAGCCTTCACCCTGGGAGGGACCATGGGGCAGCATGGGCTGCAGGGAGGAGGTGTTTCTGGCTGGTTATGCAGCTCCCAACCTGCCCTGTGGCAGAATGGGGAAAAACTACAGAAGGGGACAAGAAAGGGATTGCAAAAATACTCCTTGCAAGAGCTAGATTTAAGAGGATCCCCACTGGAAGAGGAGGGGGAGAAGGGTGGCAGAAGGGTAAAGGACTGTCCAGTGGTTACAGGGGGCTCATCTGGGGCATGCACAGAGACAACTGGAGGTTTTCTTAGTGCAGCTTCTCTTGCAGCAGGCAAAGAGAAAGTGGCTGAGCTCAGCACAGCAAGGCAAGCAGGCAACCATTTGGGGTGCGGTCTGTGGTGCAAAGATGCTGCAGGTGGGGACCACTGCCCTCCTTGTGTCACTGGTGCTGGCTGTGAGCATCCTGTATCACACTGCACTGCAGGTCTCGTCACCTGGGGCTTGCCTGTTAACATGGTTCCCTCACCAGGGCAGCGAGCTTCTACTGTAGCCAAAACAGAGGCAAAAGCAGGGTTTAGCTTCAAAGCACTTGTAATATGTTCCTAGATTAGGTGAGGTGAAAAGCCCTTCACACAGAGTATCGGGGGTACAAAATGTCCTTTTGCATTAATATTCATCTGTTCACGCTGTGTTAGCTGTAAGCCACAGGCTGAAGAGTTGTCACTGAGGGCCCTTGCAAAGTCTGATTTGCTGCTGCTTTGCTTATTGCTTTTATTTATTCTTGCTATTTGGTTCCTAGGAGTTAAACCCAGCAAGCACCGCTGCCCCAGCAAAGGCAGGACGCTGCTAGGGGTTTCAAAGGAGTTGGCAGACTTTTGCATCACTGGGTCAAGTGGACACATGGAGGGAGAAGCTTAAATATAGGCTGAGTAAAATAGAACAGAGAGAGATGTGTCTCCAAAGGGCCACAAAAAGACTTGCAGCCTCTCAGCCCTGCAAGATGAGGCTTCGCAGCAGGCAGCATCCAGCGCTGCTGTTGTTGTGTTGAAGGATTTTACCTGCCCCTCTGGGGGCTTGTTCTTCCCAGCAGTCATTCTGTACAAGTCCAGAGACTTTACCTCCAGACATGAGGGGCACTTCTTGGTGCCTTATGTTTTATCTGGCCAAGAAGTTGCCTTCTCCATCACCTTCTAGCCCTTCTGCAAATGTGGGGCAGCCCTATAGATGTGCAGCCCTGATCTGCATCACCTGCTTTCAGTTGCAAATCTGCAAATGCTTTTGTCCTTCTAGAAACTGAATAAAGTACAACAGAGACTAAACTTTCAGGGAGGTGTTTGCAGACCCACATTAGCAAGGATATTCAAACTGGTGTACCCTACTGTTGAATCCCACCTCCAGCCAACAATCAGGGCAATACATCTGCCTTGCATGGACTTTCCTCATGGGCTCCACAAGTCTTGAGGTGTAGTGGATATTTCAAAAGATAGTTCCTCCTCTGGAAACACAGTGCACAACCAGCCTTGGCTTGGGCTGAATCAGGACCCAGGTTCAATCCTGCTACTTTGACTTGGGAAAGATTCCCACAAAGGCAACACTGGTGGGAGAGCAAAGCTACAAACAGCGTGGTTAATACTCAAAGGGCTGAGGTTTCCAGTACAGATCATTTGCAGTTACTTTCCACTAGTTGCAGCAGGACACTGGTCACAGCATGCATAGCCATGAGTGTTGGTAATTATCCCAGCGTGCCCTGATTGCAGGCTGGCTCGAGCTGCAAGGTGGAAAACACCAGGAGCTGTTTCGCTTGTTGTTTGAGCGGGTCCAGAGGAGGGCTACAAAAATGATGCAAGGGCTGGAGCCCCTCTCCTATGAGGCCAGGCTGAGAGAGTTGGGGTTGTTCAGCCTGGAGAAGAGAAGGCTGTGGGCAGACCTGATTGCAGCTGTTCAGTACTTAAAGGGAAAGATGGGGACAATATTTTTAGTAGGGCCAGCTGTGACAGGACAAGGGGTAATGGTTTTAAACTAACACAGGGTAGGTTTAGACTGGATCTAAGGAAGAAATTCTTTACAATGAGGGTAGTGAAACACTGGAACAGTTGCCCAGAGAGGTAGTGGAGGTCCCATTGCTGGAAACATTCAAGGCCAGGTTGGATGGGGCTGTGAACAACCTGATCTGGTTAAAGGTGTCCCTGCTCACTGCAGTGGGGTTGGACTAGATGACCTCTAGGGGTCCCTTCCAACTCAAAACATTCTATGATTCTATGATTTCATAGAATAGAATCATAGAATCATTTAGGCTGGAAAGGACCTTTAAGATCATCAAGTCCAACTGTTAACCTAACCCTGCCATCCCACCATTAAACCCTGTCCCGAAGCACCTCATCTGCCCAGCTTTTAAATCCCTCCAGGGATGGGGACTCAACCACTTCCCTGGGCAGCCTCTTCCAGTGCTTGACAACCCTTTCTGTGAAGAAATTTCCTGATGTCCAACCTAACCCTGCCCTGGCGCAACTTCAGACCATTTCCCCTCGTGCTACTGTCTGTTACCAGGGAGAAGAGATCAATGCCCACCTTGCTACAGCCTCCTTTCAGGTAGTTGTAGAGGGCTATAAGGCCTCCCCTCAGCCTCCTCTTCTCCAGACTGAACACCCCCAGTTCCCTCAGCCGCTCCCCATCAGCCTTGTGTTCCAGACCTCTCACCAGCTTCGTTGCTCTCCTCTGGACAGGCTCCAGCAAAGCAACGTCTTTCTTGTAGTGAGAGGTCCAAAACTGAACACAGTATTCAAGGTGGATACAGTATCCTTTAATTACATATATTTGGTCTTCTCTGGGAGGGAGAAGGGGGGGAAAAAAAACCTCATATAGCCCTCTTGGAAGGTGCATTAATCCAGGTGATCATGAAAGAAAAGAGAGGAGACTAGGGCAGAAATTATTGCAAAACTCCAAGATAAGAAAAAAAGAAGGGGATATTTTTGTGGTCCAGACGTTTAATGTAAACCAGAGCTGTGATGTAATCAAATATAGCAAGAACTTGTAGTTCTTGCTAAAAATACCTATCTAGAATATAAATTTACATTAGCATGTAGCTGCAAGGCTTATGGAGATATCGGCTACAGTCTTATATTTACAGATAGGGAATTAAATGTTTAATACTGCACATTCAGAAGAAAGTCACTTCATCTGAAGTAGTTATTAATTATAGAATGCACTCGGCAGGACTGAAGTGCAGCAGGAGTGATATCATTTTCAGTATCACTGCCAAATTATTTCTCATATAAGACCTATCATGTACACTTCTTTTTTCTTCTTAAAATAGATCTATTTTTCCATATTAGGCAGTGTATGACTTGGAATGGCTGCCTCTGACACGCCGGCACATCCTCTCTCAGCAATGTCTTCATTGCTCTCCTGCACGACTCTCGCATCCCTAATTCCATAGGAGCACAAACCAGAAGCCTTTTTATTCAGCACAGCCCCAGGCCAGAGAATAAGACAAATCCCCTAAAAATTAGGTGAAAGAAAGCCTTAAGGTTTCTGAAGTGGATATGTTGAGGGGGCAGGGAGGCAAGCACAGCATCAGGGTTGGTATCTCAATTTAGAAAGTCATTTAGGGTGACTTGAACTCAAGAGGGATACTCAGAGTATTGAAAAAGAATGGAGCATGTGGCCTATATGTGCATTAACTGCCTTCCCGACATGCCTTCACCCCCATTCCCTGGGGCTCTGTTCTACAGTTTGCCATGAGGTTTTAAAAAAAAAACATAACATGTGTCAATTAATCAATCTGTGCCCTATCTGAGGCTGGTCTGGATCCTGATCCCCTTCCCCAGTCAGCCCCTACTGGGGGCAGGAATTGTCACGTAGCTCCAGGCACTGCCCTGCAACATGTCTTCAGCGCCAACTGAGCTTTAAGTTTCTGAACACACTTAATAAATGTGGGTAAGGACATTGCGCCTTGGGGTGAGCCAGTTTTGCACTAGTCCCTCATAGGCATATTGCTGAAATCCATGCTGGTCCACAATGCTAAAGGCAACCGAAAGCCATAGCATATCAAATCCACGGGTCAGAGTCCCAAAAATCCAACCCACCCATCTGAACAAAATCACTGCATGCTCACTTTGGCCAGCAGGTCTCCGAATACAAGGCGTGAATATGTTTTTCATGTCTTCAGGCCGTTCCTTGCCATTGGAAGGGCAATTTCATGTGCCCTCAGTCACATCAATGATGGCGCATCAGCACTGAAGCACTGTCCTACTCTTGTTTTAGTACACAGCCTTGTCCTGCACTCACTAGTGTTTGGAACAGTAGACCTCACTTCTGCCTTGTCAGCTGTGGTTGGAACTGGTATGAACATCCCTTCATCTCCTTGCAAAAGAAATAGCTTTTGCCCAATAATCTGGGCATGAGATACAAAAGACTGCCTGGAAAAGGAGATGGAGTGATGACAAGGTGTTCATGTTGGTGCATTTGCTTCTGCAGTACCTTTGGACTTGCAAGGAGCAGGGTGAGGAGCACCCCAATACTTGGGAGAAGGTTTATGCCTTCTTTGAGTCCTGCTACTATGCACACACCTTTGCTGCTCAGCTGGTTCCCCAGACGAGGCACAAACACAAACCGAGGCAGAACGCTTTTCCACTTGCCTACGTGAAATCCCGGGGGTGGGTGGCACTTTGCCAGTCGAAACTCTCCCCTGGGCAGTGGCAGGATTTCAGAGGGTGGCTGTGAGGCAGCAGTGATGGGAGATGTTTGCAGAGGGATGAGCCACCACTCCCAGCAAGAAGCACCAACCCACAGCGGGCAGTGGGCTCCAGGTTCCCAGTGGCACCAAGACGTGATCACCATGAGCTGATACGAGTGGCAGAACAGCAAAGCCTCATTAACTATGTGCTTTGATGTAGCTCTTTATCATGGATCCTCTGAAGCCTTAAAAAGGACTGAGCTGTCTTCAATCCCAGTGAAGGCTTCAGCAGAGTCTCTTCCATCTGAATATTCGTTTTCCTGAAACCCACGGGGACTTCACAAACTCTTGCCGTGCAATGAATTCAAACCAGCAGCTGTATGTTGTTACCCATGCACGCGCAAATCCACCATCAGATGAGCCATGTCCTTATAAAGCTTGGCTAAAATCATGCCAGAATTTGTTTTTAATCTTTCCTGTCTGCTGTCTGGCTCTGGGGAGAGAGGACACAGGAGAAGAGGTGGGTTTTTGTGCAAAGACAGCTGTCACTGTGTTTGGGGATGACATCCAAAACTAAAAGAGAAACAAAAACCCAGGAGATAGTGGCAGACTCTGACGCCCTTAGAGCAGAGGAGGAAAAGCGTCCTGGTGAGGAGGGGAGAGTTAACAGCAAGATGTCTGACTTCTACCTCAGAAAAGAAAGGATTTTAAACAAATTATTATTGGCTACCAGCCATGGCCAGCTTGGGAAAGGGGTCTAGTTTATCTTTGCCTCTGGGGAACGCAACTAGGAGGTGGGTATTTTTTTTACCTGCTGGTGTCCTCAAATCATGACAGGGTTTTCTGCAAGCTCATTTTTGCTGTCCCAGCTCTATGCAAAGGTCTCACAGGCCAGCTGGGATTCCTCATGCACAGGAAGCAAGGTGTCTCAAGGGGCTTTAACTGATAACCTCAAAGAGCACATGTAAAGGGTCTCCTAAGCTCATAAGACTCAACCCATATCCTCACTTCATCTTATCACTCCTTTAAAGAAAAAAGTTCGTCTGAAGGATCCACACATTTGTGGCTCTGCTGGCAGGAGGTTGTTCCAGACCATCACTGCGATGATGGTCAGAAACCACACTTGTAATAAAATATTGCTCTTGCTTCTCCCTGCTCTGAGGTGGTATTTCTATGGGCAGTTGGTCCTGTCTCAGATGTTTTGTTAGGCTAAACAAGTCATCCTGTTCTGATCCACTCCTGGAAGATCAGCTCTCCAAGCACTATCATTTTCATTATTTGTGACTGTATCATCTTCAAGCCATGATTACCTTGGACAATCCATGGTTACCTTGGGCAATTCAAGCTATGTGCAAGATCTCATGAGCTAGAAGGCCGTCACAGAAAGGATCCTTAGAGGATCTGTTGTTTCAGCGGTCTCCTGGGGCACAGTTGGGTTGGATAACGGAGCTGAGAGGTGTTTTATTCAGGCAGTTTCTGAGCTACGATATTACCCCTTTGTGGAGACAGTTCATGAATCCTTATCCAATGTAAAAACACAGATCAGAGTCTCACTGGAGTCCTCTTGTTGTGCTGGTTCTCCTGAATGGGGCAGGGAAAGCAAGTGGTTTTCATCAAATGAAAAATGGGGATGAGCAGGTATTTCTGTCACTTAATCAGAGCACACATGCGCACACAACACCTCCCCTCCATGGGCAGTGAGAGGATGCATGCAGAGGGCTGAGCTTCAGCTTTTAGGGTCCCTCAACAAAATGCTCTCAAACTCCTTAGAAAAAGGTTGGCAGACACGCAACGTTTTTTTCATGTGTAATAAAATGCAATTGCTGAGAGGCTGCTTATTCAACAAGACATGAGGTCTGTGGGAAAGGTATATCAAGTTTGTGCAGTCAAGCACTAACTTTCTGATCGTAAGACAATCATTTGGTCACACAGGTGTGCCTAACCCCTATAGGAAGTGCTGTGTCACAAGATAAATAGCAGCAAAGTGTAAATGAATCTTCATGCTTTGATTTTTCTTTTTTTTTCTGGAAACATCTCTGGGGTAGCATCGTCAGGTAGAATAGGGTAGAGTAGAGTAGAGTAGAGTAGAGTAAAGTAGGATAGAATAGAATAGAATAGAATAGAATAGAATAGAATAGAATAGAATAGAATAGAATTATTTCAGTTGGAAGGGACCTACAACGAACATCTAGCCCATCTGCCTGACAACTTCAGGGCTTATCAAATGTTCAGCTCCTCTTATTTATTTTATCCAGGTCTTTTATTCAGACTCTCTCTTTTCTCTACTCCCCCTGGCCCTGTGGATGTTTCCATGCAGCCCACCAACCTGTAGAGCTCAACAAGCCTCCACCCCATGAGCAGGGAGCCGGGTCCCCACCCTGCAGTGCTCAGGGGAGGACAAGGATGCTCTCTTCAAGCTGAGAATTCAGAGAGACCTGAGCCAGGGTGATGGGATCCACCCCGCAGAG
Source organism: Gorsachius goisagi (assembly GCA_018403395.1). Lineage (NCBI taxonomy): Eukaryota > Metazoa > Chordata > Aves > Pelecaniformes > Ardeidae > Gorsachius > Gorsachius goisagi. The sequence goes on along the minus strand of BOSO01006069.1, from coordinate 779 downwards.
GGAACAGCCATCTCCCAACCTTCAAACCGTGGTGCCAGGGGTGTTTGGGCTAGGAGCTATGGGGGGTGGCTGTGTGTTTTGGAAATGCCAGAGCAGCAGGAGCATGTGCATGTGAGACTCTACGCATGGGTGGATGGATGTGCTGTGTTATTGTTACTCCCTAGTTGCTCAATAATCTCACTTGTTTACTTCAGCATGATCTTGACAGCCCTGGAGGCCAAGGGAGAGTTAATGGGTTTTATGATATCCTGTAATCATGCAAACCTTGAAATAACATGTAACAACATGATAGTTTTATTAAGGAGAACCTACAACCCCCTAGAAGTTTGCAGCTGATTGTCTCCAAGATCCTCGTGCTTTGTTTTTGGGGAGAAGGAGTGACATCGTTACCTCCTCCCAGCCCCAGCACTTAGGTAGAAAGAGCCCTGGGAAATGTCTCTGCCATGTCCTGGTGCACCCAGTCCCAAGGTACTGACTATGCCACAGGGATTGGTGGATTCCCATCCCCAGAGGTATTTAAAAGCCGGGCGGACGAGGTGCTGAGGGACAGGGCTTAGTGGTGGGATGGCAGGGTTAGGTTAATGGTTGGGCTTGATGATCTTAAAGGTCTTTTCCAACCTAATGAAATTCCAACCTGATGAAATTCAACAAGGGCAAGTGCCGAGTGCTGCACCTGGGGAGGTCGAACCCCATGCACCAGTACAGGCTGGGGACTGACCTGCTGGAAAGCAGCTCTACTGAGAGGGACCTGGGAGTCCTGGTGGACGACAAGCTCACCA